>AWOL01S0006587.1:0-59582 GCA_000715115.1 Nicotiana otophora | reverse complement strand
AGCCGAGGGTCTTTCGGAAATAGCCTCTCTACTCCTTCGGGGTAGGGGTAAGGTCTGCATACATACTACCCTCCCCAGACCCCATTAATGGGATTCTACTGGGTTGTTGTTGTTGTTGTTGTTGTTCAAGATAAGGGTGAAATTCAAACGCCGACAGGGGTGGGCGTTCAAGCAGTTCGGATTGGATATGAGTATTTCGGTTTGGATTTTTGATTTTCGGATTGAAGAAATGACAATCCAAATCCAATCCAAATAAGTTTGGATTGGATCAGATTTTTTAAGTTCGGTTTCGGATTAATCGGTTTGGATATAATGAATTTTCGATTTTGAGCGTATATGTTGAGAAGTTTCTACTTTTACAAAGATGAATATCCAAATGAAGTACTCATGTTAAATTGCATGAAAATTTTCTCATTCTTGCCGCAATCATCCAAAACAATTATTCAAGTAATGAAATTATTATTAAAAAAAATACAACAGAGACATTAATACAATCAATAAAAAGTAGCAATTGTAAAATCATGTCCAAATAAAAAATATTTTGACAGTAACTTAATAATTAATATTGAACATATGAGATAATATCTAACAGATAAGATGTTGAACTTATTACTATTGGCATATGGATAATGGACCAAATATAAAGTATAAAAATTTCGGATTTTCGGATATCCAAAAATTCAAAGTACCAAATCCGAAATCCAAATATTTTAAAAATTAAATCCAAAATCCAATCCGTAATTCAAAAATCCAAACCAAAAATCTAAAAAATTCGAATTCCGATTTGCCAAAACTATGCCACCCCTAAACGCTAACATCCATTCAAATGGGATAAGCGAGTAAAGGAATAACAAAAATGCATGTTTGAACGAAGGAAGAAAAACGAAACTTTTTAAAAAGGGGAGAGGAGACGTCCACTCAATAGAGATGGACAAAAGCTATGAAATATGACAAATGAATTTTAAAGCCAAATATCAAAAACTTTTTCAGTTTTCATTTCAACATATATATATATATATATGTGATGCAGAAATTCCTCACCATTGAGTTTGAGACACTAGATTCCTTATATAATTGGCACACATCTTTTAAAATGTGGCCGTTGGCTTCTGAAGGAACATTTGGTAATAGTAATGACCTTTGGAAATCTTTTTCAAGAGACATGACTTTTGGATTCCTACATAATTACAATTAAAAAAAGAATGGCAGGGATAAATAGAGAAAAAATGATTATTTGAAATCCTGGCTTAGGAGAGTGTCACGTAACCGGGCCAATGTCCATCAATTTATATATAATTAAATGTGTAATATTGATACCCCATCAATTCTTTTTCTCTCTTTGATGTACTCTCTCTCTCTCTCTCTTATTTTTTGGTTGGAAAGATAATATTCATTAATTAAAACATTTGCGTAGAGAGATAGTGGTACTCAGGTTGCACCATGCTACAAACAAAGGTATTACTAGTAGTAGCTACGTTGGTTGTGATCAGAGGCGGATCCAGAATTTAAACCCTATGGGTTTAATTTTTACGGTTTTTAATAATGAACCCATTATATTTTTAAAGTTATGGGTTCATATCTATTATTTTTACAATTTTAATGAATTTTTACATACAAATTTTTACTTTGCGTCGAAAGTTATGGATTCAATTGAACCCGCGGACAAAACACTACATCCGCCTCTGGTTGTGGTGCCCCTAATGAGACTATCTTCACAACTCCAGGTGTTTCTATTTGTTGGATTTGGTATGCCATTGTGCAAAATGTGAGGTCCAACAAAAGTATCATCTGCCAGGTTGCTGCCAAAAACTTGTAGTGCAGCTTGGCCTTCTGCTGCCTGCCTTGCTGTGGACATGATTTCTCTGATAGTAGTTAACCCTTGTTGATCTCCATCAAGTTGTTTGATCACAAAAAGTGGTGGTACTTCAAAAATTTATAGAGTAACGGTGCTTTCCAAACTGCTGCCTGATTTTGCTAGTTGATCAGCTACCCTATTTTGTTCTTTGTACGCATGGTGGACGATTGGATTATGTAGCAGCTAGAGGGGGTGTCTGCAATAAAAAAAACATTTTAGTGTAGATAATATTGTCGTTAGCTAATAATGTGATTACCTCCTTAGCATCTAGTTCCACTTCAAGTGGCATCAAATGCAGTTGTAATGTTATTTTAAGGCCTTGGATCAGGGCCTGCAGTTCTGCTGCAATACAATTTGAATGTGGTATTTTTCCAGCGAAACCCACCATCCAATCTCCGAGATGATTACGAATGACTCCGCCAATGCCATTTGTATTAAATGCTTGAGATGTGGCTCCATCTGTATTGAGTTTGTAAAACTTTGGCTTTGGAGGTATCCATCAAAGTGCAATTTTAACTCGCGTAGGTTTTGCGTGGTGTGATGCAGTCAAATAGGAAAATTATATTACTTGATATGTTGTATAATTTGGGCTAACTTGAGAGAACATTTGTTCGTAAAGGTTATGGTTACGTGTAATCCAAATATTCCATAGGCTTAATGGTAGGAAGGTGTGATGATTAAGCTTATGAGGTAACTAGGATGGTTTTGAATGGATTAGAGTGTGTAGCCATTGTTGTGGGTTAGGCATATATGTGAGCCCACAGATATGACCCTGAAGCCCTAGTAAGGCCCAATAGGTTTGGGCGTTGACACAAGTTAAACAATCTGGGTTAAAGTCTCATTGGCCTCTTGATAGTAGTGACAGGTTGCATCCGTTATAATACCAATTGAATGGAGAAAGTGGCGCGAGGGTAATCCGTTATGGTTGAGGAGCCAAATAAATGTTTTGACTTTAGGATATATTGGCAAAGCCCAAATCCAGTTAAAATTTTGAGGGGGGAGGGGGAGTTTTAGTGTTATTATTTACTAGTGCCTTATACATTGAATGGACAGAAAAGTGGCCATTAGGTGTGAGAGCCCGAAGTCTGTGATCGGATTGTCTTTTTTATGAACAAATGTAAGGTGTTTGAATGGTGTTTTGTATATCTGAAGGTAATTTAAATGGAATATTAGCCCAATCTCACCCCTCTAGAGTTAGGAAGGGTGATATTTTAGTTGTTGATGGTGTTGTAGTAATGGTCCTTGAAAAAGAAAATAGAGAGGTGTGCCTTCCCTAACCCATGAGTCGTTCCAGAAACTAATATATGTGCCCGACCCGATCTTCTATTGCAAACCAAGCTGACAGTGATCCCAACCTTTAAGAATATTACGCCAAATTAGAGGGTGGTTTGATGTTGAGGACATGGTTAGGATTTATTAATTAAATTCTCAACCCATAATGTATGCGGAGATTGAAAAAGCCACCAAGATAGGCTTGCAAGTAAGGCATTATTTTTTGGCCGAAGTTGTTGTATATTCAAGCCTCCCAATTCTTTGGGTAATCTAATTGTCCCCCATTTGAGCAGATGCAACTTTTTCCTTGTTATAGTGGAACCCCAGAGAAAGTTTTGTTGGTACTGTTCCATTTTATAAATTATGGATTGTGGGATAGAGATATAATACATGACATGGTTCCGAAGAGCATTAATGGTGGATTTGATGAGAGTAGTTCGTCCACTCCTGGTCATGAAACTAGTTTTCCAGCCTGCTAGTCGATGTTTAAAGTTATCTAGTAGGAATTAGAAGTTACTTTTTTGGGATGGGAAGTGAATATAGGAAACCTTGGGTATTTACCAAATTGTTTCCTTCGAACATTTGGAATGAGCTTAGAACAAAGTTTTATTTGCTTGGGAACAATTCTTCGAGAAAAAGATCTTTGATTTTTGACAATTAATTTTTTGACGTGAGTGTGTGATAAAGTGATTTAGAGTATCTATAATGGCATGGAAACTTTTTGTACTATTTTTTGCTAATAAGATAAGGTCACCTACGAAGAAGAGCTGTGATAGAGTGGGGCCAGATTTGGAAAGTCTTTTTGATTGCCAATTAAGGTAATCCATAGACAGAGATATGCTACGTGAATATATTTTCATACACATTATGAATAGACAGGGTGGCAAAGGATCCCCCTGACGAATTCCTCTAGATGGATAGAAATAGGATGTGTGGGTACCATTGATTAAAATAGAGGTTGAAGTAGTTGTTATACACGATATTACAGCAATAACATACCTAGTATAATCCCACAAGTGGGGTCTGGGGAGGATAGTGTGTACGCATACTCTACCCTTACCATACGAAGTAGAGACGTTATTTTCAATACCTTCGGCTCAAGAAAAGTTGAAAAAAGAGAAAGGAAGAAGACGAAGAAGAAAGAAAGAATAGGGGGACAAAGGACGATAAGGAAAAGGGAGAAAAGACAACTGCAGCAACAATAATAATAACAACAACAACAACAACAACAATGAAACAACAAGTAAAAGAACAAAAAATAACATCAAATAGTAACAAACTGAAAAATACGATACATAGAGCGAACGAAAAAACAAGGGAGATACTAATACTACTAAACAAGAACGGAAAACTCTCGACTACCTACTAGCCAACTACCCTAATCTTCAACTTCCACACCTTCTATCCTGGGTCATGTCCTTAGTGAGTTGAAGTAGCGTCATATCCTGCCTAATCACCTCTCCCCAACACTTCTTCGGCCTTCCTATACCCTTTCTCGGCCCTGCCACGGTCATCCTCTCACACCGACTAACAGGAGCATCTGTACTCCTCCTCTGCACGTGCCTGAACTATCTCAGCCTCAACTCCCGCATCTTGTCCTCCACGGGAGCCACTCCCACCTTATCCCAAATAACTTTGTTCCTAATCTTATCTCTCTTTTTATACCCACACATTCATCTAAGCATCCTCATTTCTTTTACTTTCATTCTCTGAACATGGGAGTTCTTGACTGGCCAACACTTAGTCCCATACAATATAGTAGGTCTAACTACTACTCTATAGAACTAACCCTTAAGTCTTGGTGGCACCTTCTTATCATACAAAACATCGGATGCGAGCCTCCATTTCATCCACCCCACACCAATACGGTGGGAGACCTCATCTTCAATCTCCCCGTTACCCTGGATTATAGACCCGAGATACTTGAAACTCCCCTCATTGGGATGACTTGGGTATCAAGCTTCACATCCACGTCAGCTTCATGAGTCTCGTCACTGAACTTACACTCCAAGTATTCTGTTTTGGTCCTGCTCAACTTGAAACCTTTAGACTCTAGGGGCTGCCTCCAGACTTCCAGTCTCGCGTTGACCCCACTTCTCGTCTCATCAATCAACACTATGTCATCAGAAAATAACATGTACCATGGCACCTCCCCTTGAATGTGTCACGTCAGCACATCCATCGCTAGAGCAAATAAGAATGGGCTAAGAGTCGATCCCTGGTGCAACTCCATCACTACTGGGAAGTGATCTAAGTCACCTCTCATTGTCCTCACCCAAGTCTTAGCACCATCATGCATGTCCTTGATTACCCTAGTGTAAGCTACCGGAACGTTACTAACCTTCAAACATCTCCACAGATCCTCAATCAAAACTTTATCGTACGCCTTCTCTAGGTCTATAAACACCATTTGTGGGTCCTTCTTTCTCTCCCTATACTACTCTACCAATCTCCTCACCAGATGAATGGCTTTCGTAGTCGATCACCCCGGCATGAATCCAAACTGATTCTTGGAAAAAGATACGCTCTTCCTCACTCTGGCTTTCACCACCCTCTCCCAAATATTTATAGTATGACTCAGCAGCTTGATACCCCTATAGTTATTGCAGTTTTGGATATCACCCTTGTTATTGTACAAAGGAATCATCGTACTCCACCTACATTCTTCGGGCATCTTCTTCGTCTTAAAGATAACGTTAAACAACCCAGTAAGTCATTCCATGCTTGCACGACCCGCACTCTTCCAGAATTTTACCGGGATCTCGTCTGGTCCGGTCGCTCTTCCCCTGCTCATCTTACGCATCGCTCATATAACCTCTTCGACCTTAATATGTCTACAATAGCCAAAATCAAATAAACACTCTGAGTTCTCCAACTCACCCAGCACAATGCTTTTGTCCCCCATTCTCGTTCAACAGTCTGTGGAAGTATGTTTTCCACTTTCGTCTAATATGGGCGTCTTCCATCAATACTATGTCGTCCTCATCTTTGATGTATTTCACTTGGTCCAAGTCACGAGCCTTTCTCTCCCTCACTTTGGATAACTGTACAACTTCTTGTCCCCGCCTTTGCTCCCAAGATCCGCATACATGCGTCCAAAGGAAGCAGTCTTAGCCACCATAACCGCTAACTTCACCTATTTCTTTGCCTTCTTATAACATTCCCAATTCGTCCTATTTTCCTCCTCGTTTGTGCTCTGTACTAGTTTTAAATAAGCCGCTTTCTTTACTTCACCTTTACCTTGGACCTCCGCATTCCACCACCAGTACCATATACGTCTCCTAGGGTATCCCTTTTGTAACCCCTAAAACCTTTCTCGCAACTTTCCTAATGTAGTTAGCAGTCATAGCCCACATTGCAGTCGCGTCCCCACTATTCTTCCAGGGCCCCATCGCCAGCAACCTCTCCCCTAACTCCTTGGCAATTTCCTTAGTCAAGTTTCCCCACTTGACTCTAGGTTGCCTGCACACTGCTCTCTTCTTTCTATTCCTCTTGATCCTCAGATCCATTCTAGGACCCTATGTAGAGTCGTGAGACACTCACTCAGTGTGACCTTGAAATCTATGCAAAGACTTCTGTCACATTTCCTGTAGAGAAGATAGTCTATCTGGGTCTTGGCCACTGTACTCCAGAAAGTGACCAGGTGCTCCTCCCTTTTTGGGAAACTCGAGTTAACTACCACCAGATCAAAAGCTCTAGTGAAATCCAACAGCGAAGTACCTCCATCATTCCTATGTACATCATCATAACCCCCAGCATTAGCCACGATATGGCCATTGAAATCCCCTCTAATGAAATTCTTCTCGGTGCGCGGAATACTATGCACCACCTCATCTAAGTCCTCCCAGAATTGCCTCTTGACCTCCTCGCCCAATCCTACTTGAGGAACATAAGCACTAATCACACTCAAAGTAAGCCCCCCAACCACAAGCTTAATCGACATCACCCTATCTTTTACCCTCATAACCTCGACCACTAGCTCCCTAAGATCCCGGTCAACTAATATACCGACCCCATTCTTGCCCCAGCACCTCCAGAGTACCACAGTTTCCACTCGTTAATATCACGTGCCTTAGTACCCTTCCACCTGGTCTCCTGGGCACACACTATGTTGATCCTCCTTCTATGAAGAATCCTACCCAACTCTATAGTCTTACCCTTCAACGTCCCTATGTTCCAGGACCCAACTCTCAGCCTAGAAGCTTCCTTGTCCCCCTTCCCACCCTTCCCACCACCTTCCGCCCCACCCAAGGACATGACTTTACTTTCACATCGTAAACCACATCTACTATAGACTAAGGATACTATTTAATCACTACCACTCAACCAACAGAGAGCTAGAACAGAGGAAAATATGCTAGGAATTTTTGAACTTAACAAGTTAAAAGTGTCAAGAACAAGTAGAAAAACTCAAGCAAGTATTAGCACAATTAATCTACTTGAAGATACAGATGTAACAGGAAAGGTTGAATTGAATACCAGGCACTACCAATAAATAAAATATGCTAAGAACTATGAAAACTTAACGGGTTAACGGTGTCAAGAACAAGTACAAAAACAAGAACAAAAACTCAAGCACGTGCTAGCGCAATTAATCTATCTAAAGATATAGATGTGACAAGAAAGGTTGAATTTAATACCCGACACTACCAATACAGAAACAGACATATGTAACATGGAAAAAATCGACTAAAAAACTGCAACTAAAAATAGAGAGACAAAACCTGGAAATCGGAGAGCTGGCTGGAAGTTAGGTGGTTGATTCCACCGGAACATTCTAGGTAGTGGTCGCCGAAAATCTACTTAGAGGTTTCTCCGGTTCTGAGGTCTCCGGCATTGAACTAATAAGTGGTTACCTGTGTCCGCAGAGACTGCAAATGGGAAAGAAGAAAGAGATGGGAGGGAGGAGAAACAAAAGGAGAGAAGGTCGTCGGAAAAGAGTCGCCGACAGAAACCTTATCTAGGGTTTACAAACTTAAAGAGGGTAAATAACGAGACAAGGAAGAGAAAAGAGGAGAGGAGGGAAGAGAGTAGAGGGAGGAGAAAAGAGAAGGGAGTGGAGCAGTTACTTAGTGGCCGGTGGCGGCAGCGCTGGTCTAGACGAAATCAAGAAGACGAGAGGGGCATTCTGTGCGTAACTAGAGAGGAGAGAGAGATAGAGCTTTTGTTTTCAAGTACACACTTATCACTACACACTTGTAATACATGACATTATCAAGTTAATTAAGTAAATTTTTTTAAAAAAGTAAAGTTTTCGTGGCAAATGACCATTCTAGGTGATCAAAAGCCTTTTCAGGTCAAATTTTAGAAGCATGTTACAAATTTTTCTTTTCTTTTTTTGGAAGAAAGTGAGAATTTCTTGAATGATGATTGTATTGTCCGAATCTCACTTACCTTACTAGAAGCTAGTCTAAGTTGGGCCTATTAGTTTTGAGATTATGGGTTTAAACCTATTAGCAATAATCTTCGTGATGAGTTTATAAATAGTATTACATAGGTTGATGGGCTTGTATTGTTGGATGGTGTGAGTTCACATTTGGAATTAATCATAAGTAAGTGATATTAATTTCTGGAGGGATGACCTTGTCAAGAAAAACTTGATGACAAAATTTTTTAATCGTAAGGCACACCTTATCCCAATATCTTTGATAGAAATAGGGATGTATACCATCCGTCCGTGGTGATTTAAGAGGTTTGAAAGAATATAGAGCTTTAGTTATTTCTGAATCATGTATGGGCTTCGCTAAGGATTGAAAATCTTCATTATTTGGAGGTGGGAGTTAGAGTCTTGGTGTAAGTATATAGAATGAGTGTGTTCTGTAGGTAGTGAACAAATATTGATAATATGCTTGATAACAAATATCATATTCCTCCGTCTTCTTTGGAGAGTTACATATGAAAGAATTTGATGTTTGCATCACCTTCATTTAGCCAAGCTATACATAATTTTAATTTCCAAAACTCTTCTTCTAAACGTAATATATTACTATAATTAGTAGTTAGTTGTTGCTCTAGATTTTGAAGGAATAAGCAAGTGGGTAGTGGATGGAGGATTGAATACCCGCAAGTCTTGCTAATATTTTACGCTTATTCTCAAATATATTACCAAAGAAATGCTGATTCCAGTGTAGGACAACATTTTGGAAGGTTTCAATGGTGCTAAGGAGATTGGTATTTGCTTCCCAGACCTGACGGACCAATTGTTTGAACTCTGGGTGAGAATTCCAAATTGTTTCAAACCTAAAACAAAATTGAGTAAAGGGACGTCTAGTTTCTAGAGTTATTAAAAGAAGGCAGTGATCAGAGTGGGTTCGTGGTAACTGTTGCATTGTGTCTTCTGGATAAGTGTTCAGCCATTCATAGTATGCTAACATACGATCTAGCCTTTCTAAAATGGTGTGACCATATGGACATTTGTTAGTCCATGTAAAAGGGCTACCCCTAAAGCCTAAATCAATTAAGTTACAGTAGTTTATACAACGTGCAAATGTGTCTGCTCTATTATTACTAAGAGGTCTACCTCCAAAGTTTTCACTTGATCGTAATAGTTCATTAAAATCTCCGGTGACTAGCCAAGGTCCCTTGAAAGTGTCATGAATATGCATTAAGTTTTCCCATAAGATATTAAAAAATTGAAAGCAATTACTAGCATATATTGCATAAAACAACCATTTAAATGGGTTTGGCCATACCTGAACAAGGCAATGAATTTCCTATTCAGACATCCGTAATTCCTCCACATTGATTAAAGAACTGTTCTATAAGACTACCAAACCTCCTATGAGACCATTTACTGCTACTTGGGACATGTTAGTGAATTGAAAGTCAACGCGTAGGATTCTGTGATCCTGCATTTGAGTTTCTAATAGAACAACTAGAATAGGCCTATGGTTATCCAAAAGAGACCTAAAGTGAAGCCTAAACTCTGCATTGTGAGATCCCCTACAATTCCATATTAAGATATCCATAGTTTAACAAGGGGAGATGGTAGGATTAGTTGGATCTGGGATCAAGAGTTGGGCAGCTACTGTTGCCGTCTGCTCCTGTTCCATAACATTTGGAGTCGAAAATTAAGGCTACATGTTGAGGCTACATGTTTCTCGGCTTCGCGATTGGTAATCACTCGAAAATTGAGGCTACAGGATTCGAGTTCTGGCGGGAATTTGAGTATGAATTCTTTTTCGTACTACTCCTTGAGGTTGTAGAGGTGTATACCCTTTAACCATAGAAATTATGTTCGGGTTTCCCTCATCTCGACTAGAATTTCTTCTAGCTCCTGCTTGGTTTGAATGTCTAGTTCGTTTGAATATGGAGGGGGTTGTTGGTGGAGGGTTGTCTAATGGGTTCAGGGGGTCGTATGGGCTGATGCGTGTGGCATATGGGGATAAATGATTGAATGAGTTGATTGTGTTGTAATGGAAGTAGAGAAGTAGTATGATTGGTTTGATGGATGGGTACTGTAGCAACAGATTTACTGCGCTACGGTTCATTAAGATTGGCTGAGTAATGGAATTTAATGTTTGGTGGGTTGATGTGTCAACCACTAATTTGTTAGGATTAGTGGCTTGGTCATGAGGTGTAGTAATTTGGCGTGTCTTTCCTTGTTATTTCGATGTAACGACCCGACTTGTCGTTTTAAGGATTAACGTTCCGTTCAGTGACTTAAGGTCTCGAGCAGTTTCGCAATATGTATTATGACCAGTGTGGTCTAGTTTGATTTACTGAAGATTCAGAATTAAATTAAAAGAACAATACTCATTTAGAAGTTTAAATGAAAAAAGTTGACCGGAGAGTTGACTTTTGAGCAAACGACTCCGGAATGGAATTTTGATGATGTCAATAGCTCCGTATAATAATTTTGGACTTAGGAGCGTATTCGAAAAATTATTTGGAGGCCTGTAAAGGAATTTGGCCTGAAATGGCGAAAGATGAATTTTCGGTAAGTTTGACCGAGGGTTGACTTTTTGCCATTCGGGTCGGAATCCGATTCTGAAATTTGCATACCTCCGTTATGTTATTTATGACTTGTGTGAAAAATTTGAAGTCATTCCGGATTGATTTGATGTGTTTCGGCACAAGATATAGAATTTAAAAGTTCAAAGCTCATAGATTTTGATTTAAGGTGTGATTCATCATTTTTGATGTCGTTCGATGTGATTTGAGACTTCGACTAAGTTCGTATGATGTATTAAGACTTGTTGGTAGGTTTGATTGAAGTCCCGAGGGGCTCGGGCATGTTTCGGATTGATTTCGGACTATTTTCCCTTCATTTTCCACTACTGTATTCTGCTGATATCTAGTGCCTCAATCCTTCATCGCGTTCGCGTAGCAAGTGTCGCGAACTCATAGTGCATTTGAATGGCAGTAACAGTTCCTTCATCGCGTTCGCGTTCGCGTCCCCCAGTCTGCATTCGCGTAGTGTTATTTTGGAAGGGGAATTATTTATTCTTCGTGTTCGTGAGCTTACTTCCGTGATCACATACTTCTGCCCTTCCCTTGTTCGCGTTCGCAACTCTCTCTTCGCATTCGCGTAGAAGAAAATAGGAGCTGGGCACTGGTGACTACTTCCTCTTCGCGTTCGCGTCCTTCATTCCGCATTCGTGAAGGTATGCCATCCCATTCTTCGTGTTCGCGTACTATTTCCCGCGTTCACGTAGGCCAGTCGTGAGTCATCAGACTTTTCTTCTCCATGTTCACGAGCGTGTTGTCGCGTTTGCGAAGCACAAGCTAGGAAACACTCTTTTCCTTCTTCGCGATCGCGTTTGATGTTCCGCGATCGCGATGCTTTGATGCCTGGGCGGAATTAAAAATCCAAAAAAACGAGGATTTGAGTTCATAACACAAAATTCAAATTGGGAACTCGGTAGAAGGCGATTTCTGGAGAGATTCTTGCGTGGGTGTTTGGGGTAAGTGATTCTTATCCAGTTTTAATTAATTTTCATGATTATGCCTTTGAATCCATTATTTAATTCGGATTTAAATGGAGGAAAATCAAGATTTTTGTAAAATCTTCCAAAAATAAAAATTTAAGATTTGGAGGTCGAGTTGTTATTGGAATTAGATAAAATTGGTATGGTTGAACTCGTATTAGAATGGGTGTTTGGATTTCATAAAAATTATGTCGGGTTCCGAGGGGCGGGCCCCGCGTTGACTTTTTGGAATAAAATTTTAAGTCGACGTATTATTATCCGGAATTGTTTCCGATGAATTTTAACGAAGTTGTACAATTAATTTGGATAGATTTGAGCTTTTCGTAAGTCAATTCAAGCAAGAAGGCTATTTTGAATTATCGGCCTAACTTCAAAAAGGTAAGTGTCTTTCTTAACCTCGAGTGGGGGAATTACCCCTTAGGCATTGAGTCTTATGTGCCATTTGTGAAATGTGAAAAGCCGTGTACGCGAGGTGACGAGTACATACTCGGGCTTATATGTGCAAAATATATTGGGTTAAAGTCTTAGGCATATTTCACTGTTATTGTGTTTGTTGGAATATTGTATGGGCGGAGTGATAAGGGTGTCTATAGGAGCGATAAGGGTGACTATTGATTTTGTTTGGGCAGAGCGATAAGGGTGGCTATAAGAGCGATATGGGTGGCAATAGGAGCGATAAGGGTGGCTATTGTCAGAGACGATATGTGATGATGTGGAGTTGTGGTGTTGGTGATTTTCATGTGATGTAGTGATTTTCTTGTGTTTATTTTATACCTTCTGTAATTTGTCTTGTTGTTGGTAAATTGATAACAATCTGATTTATGTTGAAATTGAGAGTCTCTGGCTATTGCCAGGCAGATTATAAAATGAAATGCGGGTACGAAGTGCCGTGAGTAAATAATGAAGATATTGGCACGTGAATTATCCGTGCAGTTGTGATATGAAATGTGGGCACGAGGTGCTGTGATTAATTAATAATAATATTGGCACTTGAACTGTCCGTGCAGCTGTGATATGAAAAGTGAGCATGAGGTGCCGGAAAAATAGGATGATTTAATTATGGGCACGAAGTGCCACGAAAATATGAAAATGGGCTGAGACCCGTATTTACGAAAAATATAAAAATGGGTTGAGTCCTATATTTTTATGATTTTGAAATGAGGCGTCACATGGTGACTTTTTAATTGAAAGAATTATATTCAAAATATTTATTTGAAAGGATTTTTATTCAAAAAGAATTATATGAAAGAAATTATATTTGAAGAGATTTAGTGAAAGAATTTTATATTCGAAAGATGTTTATTTGAGGAAATTATATTTGAAAAAGAGTTTTATCTGTAAGAATTTTATGCGAAAGATATTTTATTTGAAGGACTTGGTTTAATTGGGTGTAATTGTATTTATTAATGGTGTTCTTGTTGTCTTGCTGTGCATATCACTGGTTATTTTATGATGCCCTTATTGTTATCTGTTTCTTATTATTTTGTATATTATATTGCACATGCTATTAAACTATTGAGTGTCTTAACTGTACCTCGTCTCTACTCCACTGAGGTTAATCTTGATACTTACTGGGTACCGACCGTGGTGTACACATACTACACTTCTACATATTTTTATGGAGATCCAGGTATTGGAGATATCGGACTTGAGCAGAGTTAAAGCGGGATGGTAAGGATTCAAGGTAGAGTTGTTTGGTCGTCGCAGTCCCTTGGAGTCTTTTTATTTTATTGTACTGTTAATTTTTAATCAAAAAATATTATATATTCGGTACTCGTGATCATTTCATGTATTCAGTTAGAGTTCGTGACTCAGTACTACCAGTCTTGGGAGGTTGTATATTCATATTTGTTCTGATGTTGGTTATGATTACCTATTTATCTCTTATTCAAAAACAAAATGGCTTCAAAATGTAATTGAAATCGGCTTATCTAGTCTTACAGACTAGGTGCCATCACCACACATGTGGTGGAATTTTGGGTCGTGACAGTGAATTGTCCAGGCTAGGTTCTGATACTATAGTTTTATGGCTATAGGTAGGTGGACATGAGTAGTAAGGTTTTTTGGGTTATTGGTGACGTGGGCTGCTAGTATTTTGTTGAGTGATAATGGTGTTCCTTATTAGGAAGTGGGTCTAAGCCAGCATTGGGCTCGTTGGTTTGGATGGGCTTGGTAGATGAGGACATAAGTATTGGGCTGTCAAGAACAATATCTGTTATGGCTATGTTTGGATCAATATTGCCTAAGGAGGAGAATTGATTAATAATAGTTGTAGTAGGCATATTTTTCAATATGGCTTTTAGTCGTTGTTAAATGGGTTGTGGGTGGCCCATTAGGGTTTGAGGACATACCCAATGGGGTTGTGTCCATGTGGGCGGTCGCCGCCTTCTCCATCCCTATCACTCGTGTATTCAAAGGCTGTTTATGGGAGTGCAATTCCACATTGGAGGTGGTGGGAGGCCTGTTGATGTATCTTGTGGTTGATTGCTTTGGAAAGGTGACAGTTTTCCACTCCGCTTCAACTAGTAATTGGCATGTATGTGATGTAGTTGGTGGAAGCGTATGAGCAGTAGGTAGTGAAGGTGTATGTGAGTTTAGGATGTAGTAACAATTCCATGTTGCATGTCCAAAGCGACCACATTTAGTATATAGTAAATTAAGGCCTTCATATTGCAAAGTTTGCTTATGATTGCTTATGTAGATATGTGTTTTGAGTGGTTTTTCCAGTGGAACCTCGATACAAATACGCGCATACCTTCCTCTAGTGGTTGCCGAAGTGCAGGTATCCACCTTCAGAGAGGGAAGAGGGCTTTCTAAGTAGTTGTCCCAATTTAGAACCTACTCGTTGGAGGATTTCCAATTCATAGAACTCTGTGGGTAGCTCAGGTAGGTGAACCCACAGTGCCGAGTATGTGAGTTGTGTGTTGGAAGCGATAAATTTTGGTTCCCATTTTTGGACAGAGAGAAAGTGATTAAGAACGAACCAAGGTCCCCCGTGAAGAGCTTTATGCATGTTTTCTTCGTTATTAAATTTGATTAGGAAGAAATCAATCCCTAGGTCGATTAATGGTATATGCTTAGTGGGCTTCCAAAGTGAGGTAATTTTATTTCTGAGGATATGGTGGCCTATTGTTTTGCCAAAAACTTTGACAATGACAGAAAATTACCATGGGGAGTATAATCTAGATTTATCAGTTGTGGTGAGTGGAATAAAATTGTCATCATCATTTTCGCAAGTAGTGCTTTCATCTAAGAGGTCAATTTCCTTGTTAATAATGCAGTTAGTCGTTGGGAAGGAGGAGGATTGTGTGTTGGAGATCAGTGTGTAGAAAGGTTGCCTTTAATGCAAGTGGGGCGGGATCATCAATTTGTATGGTTCCGAATTCCGATGTCAGGTGGTTCTTGATCAGAGGGAGTAGACACATGACTGGTTAGTTTTGGGATCATGAGGGAGATCTGGACAATCAAGACACAAATTGAAAGCAAGGGAATGTAAGATTGTGTTAGAAAAGATATTGTTATTTCTAGAGAGAGAGGCTCTCGTATCTCTCTAAAAAAAGGTTCTTATTTGCTCCCCCCCATTCTTTCCTTCGCTCTATTTTTCTTTCTTCAATCTTCTTTGTTTCTCTTCTCTCATCTCTATCTCCTGTCTTCTTAAAGGAATTCAACAACGGATTTCAATCGTTTGTCTATGAAGTTTTAATTTAGTAGTTTTCTTTTCTGTTGCACAGTGTATTCGAAATTCATAAACTTGAGGTATTTGAACTCCACCATTGACAATCATTAAAAATCTTAAAAGGTTCGAATTCAAATTCGAGTTTTCTAAAAACTCATTTGTTTGGATTGACTGTTATTGCAAAAGATTGAAAATATCTTTTGGAGTTTATATCTTAATTTTGAGGAAGTTTGGTGAATATTAGAGTTGATTTTGCCTGGATTTTCAAATTGAAATTCGAAGAAGAAGAAGTACACATGACATACAAAATGCACATAAAATTATATTAAAGTTGTATGAAAATCGTATTTAAATTGTATTCTACTATAGTTGTATTTTTTTTTGTATGAATATTGTATGAAAGTTATAAATACATTGTAAATAATAATATTTATATTTAAGTTATAAATACGTTTTTTGTTTACATAAAGTTGTATTAGAGTTGTAAATGATTTGTACGACAGTTTGGTATATAGGCTTGTCAATTGTTCCTTGACTTATCACAGATCGTAAATTGTTAACCTTTTGCCTTCAATCAGATTTGTCTTGTCAATCTTACAACTTTGTTGTACAAAAGAATTTCGCTAGTGATTTTCTTCTTCACTTTTTTTTTCTTAAGAAAGAAAGTGATGCTAACTTTTCTAAAATAACTAATCAGTTTGAGAATCGTTAAATTTTTTGGATGTAACCAGTGTCAGATACTGATTTATTTTAGATTTTAGATTGCGTGGGGATTGATTTGGTAATACTAATTCTATTTTGGTCTCCATCAAATAGAAATCGTGGGAGAAATAAACGAAACAAAGAATGATTTAGTGACGAAGAGGATATGTAGCAGATTACTTGAGTTTAGATATAGCGGCAGAAGTCAATCTTGCAATTCGGCACTATTTAATGGCTAACAATGGCGTCAAAATTGAAGACCTTCCTGCAAGAGGAAATGTACAGGAGGGAGGCGCCAGACGGAGAGGAGGTGGAAAAAGGAAAAAGAGTGTAATTAAATTCCTTAATTAAAGGTATTAATCATGGTTTAGGAGCTTTTTAAGTAGGAATGTATAAAATTTGTAAATAAAACCTAAAGGTGTTTATCAGACACGCTGGACATGGGAAAAAACAGCTCGCTCTGTTAGTGGGACGGGCTGGTTAGTAGGCTGGGGTTCCGGGCTAGTAGAGGGCTGTGATATTTCAGGTTTTGGTGGGCCCATCTGGGTTCGGGCTTATCGGGTTCGAACCGGGACGGATTAATTTTTAAAATATTTTTAGTGTATTATATTTCCTTGTTCAATATAATTATTATTTAAGTGTTTGCAAACTTTTAAATAATAAAATAAGTATTTTCAGGCATAGAATTAACTTTTAAAGTTTTTAAGTTTTAAATTTGAAATTTGAATTTTAGAATTGAAATTAAGTGGCTACATAAAATTATTTAATAAGACCAATATGTAAGGATCAAATTTCAAAAGCTTTCATTTCATATTTTCGTTGCTTAATAATACTTCAAATTAATTTGTCTTATAAACTAACACATTAAGCTTAAATTCTAACAAATTCAAAATAACACAAATTGTCTCAAATCAGCTTAAATACAAATTCCTGGAGGACGCTCAAGACAACCCTTGTTATGCCTCATTAAACCAGTTGTGCCCTCTCACTTTCGACGAACATTACAGACTCGACCACAGTTCTTGCACTCTACTTTGCAAACTTCTTCATTTTCTTCAACCACCTCAAAGTGTTCCTGAAACGACTCGACCGGACGTCTTGCTTTCTAAAATCCTGTTCCCCTAAATAAGATTTTTCGTACGCGCTTTTACTATTTTATGACTTGCGGGGGTGGTTAGTTCGGGATTTGGAAGGGTTCGGGTTGAAATCGGAACACTTGGTTCCTTAAGTTGGCTTAAAACGCTAAGTTTGACTTCGGTTAACATATTGAGTAAACGACCTCGGAATAGGGATTTGACGGCTCCAATAGGTTCGTATGATGATTTCGAACTTGGGCGTATGTTCGGATCGGGTTTTGGATGACCCGGGAGCGTTTTGGCGCTTAATAGTGAAAGTTGGTTCGTTGAAGATTTTAGAAGTTCTTTAAATTTGGTTGGGAATGGGTTTTGGTGATATCGAGGTCCAAACGGAATTTCGAGACTAGGAATAGTTCCGTAATGTCATTTAAGACTTGCACGTAAAATTTGGAGTCATTTCGAGTAATATAAGTACGTTTAGGTGCATTGGAAGTAAATTGAAGAACTTGAAGTTCATAAGTTTGATTCAATTGGTTTTGGAATGTGATTCTTAGCTTTAATGTTGTTTCGGGCATTTCGAGAGTTCGAGCGAGTCCGTTTTATGATTTCAAATTTATTGATATGTTCGAGCGGGGCCCTGGGGGCCACAAGTGGCAATCGGACGAGGCTCGGACCAAGTTGGAAATTTGGAGGAGCAGTTGAAACTCCGCTTGGCCAGCCACAGGTGCGAGCTCGCAGAAGTGAGCCAAACCTCGCAGAAACGGCCAAGGAAGGGCAGCCCAGGATCCACAGGTGCGGCCCAACCTCCGCAGAAGCGGGGCCCTATCCGCAGAAGCGAAGCTTGCCGGCCCAGGGAACTTCTGCAGAAGCGGACATTTGTCCACAGAAGTGAGGGCGCAGGTGCGGCCCTGTGACCGCAAGTGCGGAATTGCTGGAGGCAGTGAGGTTCATTTAATACGGGACTTAGGCATTCTTCTCCCATTCTTCACACACTTGGAGGATTTTATAGCTTCAAAAAGGGAGATTTCAACCTAGTTATTGGGGGTGAGTAATTCTTACCTAATGTCAGTTTAATACTTAGATTATGGGTAGATTTTAACATGTAAATTTGTGGAATTCATGGGTTAGATGAAAAACCTAGGTTTTTGATAAAAATGAGATTTAACCACGATATTTGTTGGAATTTGGTAAAAATCATATATTTGAGTTCTTGAGGTTATGGGCAACAAGTTTTTTCGAAAATTTCCGAAATTCAGGCACGTGGGCCTGGGGAAGAATTTTAGGAACCTTACATTTTGGGTTGGGTAATCACCTAAATAGTTAGAATATGAAATTTTTAATATATATTGATTACTTTATACACTATTTGAATAGTTTTGGATTGTTCGGCGCCGACTTAAGGGTTTGAGCATAATCTTATACCGGAAAGTAGGCCTTGAGACGAGGTAAGTCTTTTTTCTAACCTTGTAAGAGGAAATTAACCCCATAGGTGAATTAAATAAATGTGTGTACCTATTTGTGGGGGCTATGTACGTACGAGGTGACAAGAGTCCGTATGTAGCTACTAATTATGCTATTGTACTGGTAGTCTAGGACCCGTACCATGCTTTATTTGAAATGTTTGCACCTCTACTTGTTGATTTAATTGCTTAAGTCAAATTGGAAGTTGATAAAAGAATTGTAAAAGGGTAAAATTTACTTAATTGAAGTTACGAATGAGACACTTGACTATATATGAGAATATGTGTTTTATTTGAAATGTTTTCTATTTGGGGAGCGGGCCGAACGCCTCGGTAGCAGATAAATGCATCTATGGTTCGTGTCGTTCGACCCTCGGCAGTGTACAGTTTAAATATTATGTTGTATCGGGCCATACGACCTCGGCATAATATGCGCATGATAAATCTTTGGAACTCTTCATAATTGATATTGCTTAAATGTCTTGAAATGCAAGATGTTAAATGATAAAACCGAACTTGGGATTTAATATTTGTGAAAGAAAAATTTATTATTTCCTGTTATTGAGATTTCAGTATTATTCATGAAATCCATGCTTAGTATAACATTTTAATATATTATTGTTAGCCTATAGTAAGTATTAAAGTCGACCCCCCGTCACTACTTCTTCGAGGTTAGACTAGATACTTACTGGGTACATATTGTGTATGTACTCATGCTACACTTCTGTACTTAATTGTATAGGATCTGAGGCGAGTATATCTGGTTACCAGTCCGGCACGCATATCTAATCCCCGCTTCGAGACTACACGGTGAGCTGCCCATCCGAGTCGTACTGCAGCAGCCGAAGTCTTCCTTTTGTTATATTTTTCTTTTTATTATATTTCGGACAGTATACTAGTATTCTTTTGTATATTCTACTAGAATGCTCATATACTTGTGACACCGGGTCTTAGCACACACTAGTAGACTTATGATTTTGGGTTGTATTTCTACAGTTATGATTTCATTTAGCTACTTTTGTTTTTGATCGTTTTAAAAATCCATTATTCATTAAATTCTTTAAATTTAAGGAAAGTTAGTTGTTTGAAAAACTTAATAAAAATGAAAATCACTAGATTGTTCACTGTTGGCTTGCCTAGCAACGGTGTTGGGCGCCATCACGACCTAACTGGAAATGGGTCGTGACAATATGGTATCAGAGCACTAGATTCACGTAGGTCTCACAAGTTATGGGCAAACCTAATAGAGTCTTGCGGATCGTTGCGGAGACGTCTGTACTTATATTCGAGAGGCTACAGGGTGTTAGGAAACTATTCCTTATTCATCTCATATCGTGAAGTTGATGGTATGCTAAGTTTCTTTCTTCTATTCTTTCACAGATAGTGAGAACGCGCACGACAGATGTTCCGGACCCGGGAGGAGCTGCTTCCCCTATTTCTAGAGGTCGAGTTAGAGGTTGGGGGAGGGCACCAGCTCGAGGTAGGAGACGAGGACACCCCAGAGTTACCCCAGTTGCACCGTCAGCGAATCCAGTGGAGGATCCCATCATTGAGGAGCAGCGCAGCAGAGCCAGCCCTGGTGGATTTCATGTCAGTCCCGGGCTTTTAGGAGGTCATGAGTCGTATGCTGCAGTTCATGGACACTATGACCCAGGCTAGTTTATTTCCAGCAAACCCAGCCATATCTTAGGCGGGAGAGGGAGCACAGACCCCTACTACCCAGGCTCAGGGGTATGCAATTGCCGTAAATCAGACCCCGGGCATAGTACCCGTGGGCAGAGCCCAGCCAGTTGCAACAGTTGTACCTGAGCCTTGACCAGTCGTGGCTGGCGAGCCGCAAAAGCTATTGATAGATAAACTAGGCTACATCCTTCTGTCTTCGGAGGTGAGCGACATAAGGATCCCCAGGACTTCATTGATCGGTGCAGGGATAGACTGCACAACATGAGGATATTGGAGTCCCATGGAGTGGATTCCACTACTTTCCAGTTGGAGGGCAGGGCCTGTAGGTGTGGCAGTCTTATTTTCTCTGCGGACCCATCTTACTGTGTTGTGGTGGTGCTACTAGCACATATATAGCACATCCAAAAATTCGTAGATGGGCAATATTTGGTTCATGACCAAAAACTAATTATGACGGAGAATATTTATTATAATGTGTCGGTTTGAGATGGATAAGTGATGTTGCATGCAAGATAGCGTGGCCCCAAACAGGAGTGGACAATTTTATTTTTATAAGTAGTAGTCTTGCTAGCAATTGCAGGCATTTAATAAATGACTCTACAAGGCCATTTTGAGTATGAACATAAGCTACAGGATGTTCAACTTTTATCCCAACTGATAGATAATAATCATCAAAAGCTTGAGATAAGAACTCTCCAGCATTATCAAGGTGAATACTTATAGGATAATATGGGAATTGTGCCCTTAATCAAATTATTTGGGCTAATAGCTTTGCAAACGCCAGGTTGCGAGATGCTAGTAGGCACACATGAGACCATCTTGAAGATGCATCTNAAACGCCAGGTTGCGAGATGATAATAGGCACACATGAGACCATCTTGAAGATGCATCTATTAGGACCATAAAATATCTAAACAACCCACTTGGTGGGTGAATAGGTCCACATATATCCCCATGTATACGTTCTAAAAAGGTAGGGGACTCAATGCCAACCTTCATTGGTGATGGTCTAGTGATCATTTTGCCTTGATAACAAGCATCACAAGAAAATTCATCATTTGTAAGAATCTTCAGGTTCTTTAATGGATGCCCACTCGAATTTTCAGTAATTCGTCTCATCATTATTGATCCAGGATGGCCCAACCGGCTATGCCAAAGCATAAAAGTATTTGAATCAGTAAACTTCTGGTTTACGATAGAGTGTGCTTCAACTGTACTAATCTTTGAATAGTATAAGCTAGAAGATAAAGTTGGTAACTTTTCTACAATGCACTTCTGATCAGAAACATTCTTTATAATATAAAGATATTTCACGTTCATTTCATCTATTGTCTCAACATGATACCCATTTCGGCGGATATCTATAAAACTCAACAAGTTTCTTCGGGACTTGGAGGAGAATAATGCATTGTCTATAATAAGTTTTGTTCCCTTAGACAGAAATACAATAGCTCTTCCGGAGCCTTCAATCAAACTTATATTACCAGAAATTGTAGAAACATTTGCTTTTTCCTTATGCAAATAAGAAAAGTATTTCTGATCTTTGAATATGGCATGAGTTGTTCCACTATCAATTACACAAATATCTTCATGATTGGTCTTTGATCCAAACATAATTTGAGGATTATCCATATTCTTCAAAATGACATAAACAAAATAAATATGATAGTAAACATCATTATCAAAGCATAACTTTTATTTATGTACAACAATTACATAGCCACACTATCTACTACAAACAACAAAAATTAAAATATTTACATCTCTAAAGATTCATCACTGATCGCATGAAGTCTAAATTATCTTCAGAAATAAAATTTGCTTCAGCATTTTTCTCTGGCGTACGACATGTACATGACTAGTGCCCAGCATGCATTTTCTGACTTTGTTGCTTGCACCGCTTCATGCTTTTGCTCCTTCCTTTTCCACTGATGGTGGTGAGGAGGGTTCTTTGGTGCATTATTACTACCATGATTAGAGTTTCTTCCCCGACCACGGCTATGACCATGACTGGGGCCACGTCCTCTTCCATGCTTAGCTTGATGGAAGTTCGTCTCATTCTCTTCAGGGAATGGACAAGAAACAGCNCTTGGTGGAAGTTCGTCTCATTCACTTCAGGGAATGGACATGAACCAGTAGGTCGGCTTTCATGGTTTTTCATTAATAGCCCATTATGTTGCTCGGCTACAAGAAGATGTGAGATAAGTTCAGAATACTTTTTAAATCCCATCTCTCGATATTGCTGCTGCAGGAGCATATTCGAGGCATGAAAAGTGGTGAAAGTTTTCTCCAACATATCATGATCAGTAATATTATCACCACATAGTTTCAATTGGGAAATAATTCTGAACATAGCAGAATTATACTCACTGATAGATTTAAAATCTTGTAGCCTTAGATGAGTCCAATCATAACGTGCCTGTGGAAGAACGACCATCTTCAGGTGGTCATATCTATTTTTAAAATTATTCCACAGTATGACTGGATCTTTAATAGTGAGATATTCTATTTTGAAGCCTTCATCAAGGTGATGGCGTAGGAATATCATTTCTTTGGCACGATCTTGGTTTGATGCTTGATTTTTATCCATGATGGTGTCTTCCAGACCCATCGCATCAAGATGAATTTCAGCATCAAGAACCCAAGACATGTAGCTTTTGCCGGATATATCCAGGGCTACAAACTCAAGTTTAGTAAGATTTGACATTATTTAGAAAAATAAAGTTCGTACCTCTGATACTTTCAAAGTATTTGCTCGAGATGGCAGAGTCTCGTGCTGATAACGTATTATAAAATAAAGGTTGTAAAGTAAAGACGAGTATAGAGAGAAACTGATATATTATTGAAATTTCAAACTTATGTACATAATGAACTAAAGTCTCCTCTATTTATAGAAGAAAGTAAGATGTTGTGTAAGCTGCTACTGTACCATATATAGATAATCTTCTACCGGGGGTAATGTTTATCCATAGCGGGGTATCGAAAGGATAAGCTCATTGTACCAGTTATAGATAATCTTTGACCGGTGGTAATGTTTATCCATAACGGAGTACCGAAAGGATAAGCTCATTATACCAGATATAGATAATCTTCTACCGGGTGTGATATTTATCCAAAACGGGGTACTGAAAGGATAAGCTTCTTCGGGAGACTTATTTCTAATAAAGTACTAAATAGATAAACATATTTACGGCGGAGTCTCATATAGATAAGCTTCTTCAGGAAGCTTATTTTCAATGGAGTACTAAATGAATATCCATAATATAATATATTTATAACATTTAAAAGTTTTTTTCATTCATTTCTTTGTTAGTACTTTCAACAAAATCTCAAATTGCATATCTTTGTTTAAGATGTTTATAATTTAAAAACTCCCAATACAATCACATAAAGAAAATTCAACTGTAACTAAACACAAAACATACCTGACAAAATTAATTTTGAATTTTGTTATTTGCAAAAAAAGAAGAAGTTAGAGAGAGAACAGAATTGTGCAAAAAATTATCAGAGTTAAAAAAGAATTTGTCACGATCCAAAATCCCACCATAGGAGTAGTGATGTAACTTAGTCTCTAAGACTAAGTAAGCTGATTATAATAACAATTCAAGCCTTTTTTTTCAAATAGAATCTAATCCAAGTGTCGAAACCAACAACAAAAATATTCAAACTACCTCCCAAGACTGGTAATACTGAGTCACGAACTATAAATGAATACATGAAATGATCTCAAAGATCGAATATACAATACTGTTCGAATGAGAATTAACAGTATAATAAAATGGAAAGACTCCAACAGACTTCGACGACGAAGCAGCTCTACCTTGAATCCTTGCGATCAATACACTAACTCTGCTCGAGTCTGAAAGATCCAAACCCTAGCGCTGTACAAAAATGTGCAAAAGTGTAGTGTGAGTACACCACGGTCGGTACTCCGTAAGTATAAAGACTAACCTCTGTGGAGTAGTGATGAGGTACGGTCAAGACACTCATTAATCAGATAACCTGTGCAGTATAACAATATACAATAGTACTAAAAAAACAACTAGCAATGATTACAACAAAAATAAACCAACGGTATAAACAGCAAGACAACAAGAACACCATAAATATTTCTCAAACGATTAAGGAACACAAGTACAACCAAGTAATCAAGTCCCCAATATACGTCTTTCAAATGAAAATACTTCAAGTATAAATCTTTAGAATATAATCCTTTAAATTTAATATATAGTTCGAATATACTCCCTTCAAATATAATTCTTTCAAATAAATATTTTTGTATATAATTCTTTCAAGTAAAGGTCACTTTGTGAGACCTCAATTTATAATCATAAATAATACGGGTCTCAGCCCACTTTCGTATTTTCACGGCACCTCATGCCCGTATTTCTATCATAACCGCACGGACAACTCTCGTACCAAAAATATTATTATATAAAATCTGCACGATCAATTTATTTTCAATAAAGTAAGGTTACAATTTTTAAATCAAGTAAGAAATCAACAAGGAAATGAATTCATTTTTAAAATAGTTTGAGTGAAGAAAATGACATTTCAATTAAAATAAAGCATCTGATAAGCTATTGATTTGGATGTAAAACTTATTAAATTAAAACATAATAGTAATTTTGTAACGACGCGACTTGTCATTTTAATAATTAACGTCCCATTCAACGACTTAAGGTCCCGGCAACTTCATAATATGTATTATGACCCACGGGTGTGGTCGAGTTTGATTTTCAAAAGATTTAGAATTTAATTGAAAGAGAAATTCTCATTTTGAAGCTTAAATGGAAAGAGTTGACTTTGGAGCAAACAACCTCGGAATAGAATTTTGATGATGTCAATATCTTCGTATGATTATTTTGGACTTAGACACACGTTCGGATTTGGATTTGGAAGTCCGTAGGATAATTCGATGCATTTTGGCGAAAGTTGGAAAATAGACGATTTTCGGAAAGTTCGATCGAAGGTTGAATTTTTGATAACGAGGCCAGAATATGATTCTGGAAATTTGAATAGGTCCATTATATCACTTATGACTTTTTTGTAAAATTTGAGGTCAATCGGACTTTATTCGAAAGGTTTCGGCATCGAATGCTGAAGTTGGAAATTTCATAATAGACTAAAGTTCAAGTGAGTTTGCACAAGATCTAACTTCAAACCAGCATACCTCTATTTATATGAAGAGTTATATAGTGTGTTACCTATAACAATAAAGGTCTATATGTCTAGTTTCCAACGCCTTAAACCGTTTGTCATTTGGACATTCCTACAAGAAGTTATGACCAAATTACCAAAAGCTGGAAAAATACAATTCTGCGACCCATTATGCGATCGCAAAACTGCTTCTGCGACTGCAAAACATGTCGCAGAATGGACCAGAAGAGCCCAAATTTGGGTACCGATTTTGCGATCGGTTTTGCGGCCCGCATACCCATTCTGTGGTCCATTATGCGACTGCAGACCTGCTTTCGGAAGGTTAATTATTCTATTTTCATAACCCGACCCCATTTTGATAAATAGGCTTTGGGAAGTATTTTGGGGTGTTTTTCTGAGGATTTTAGAGAGAGGTGAGAGAATTTTAGAGAGATAAGGAGGGAACCTAACATTCTAATCATCCAATCTTCAAGAATCAAGGAAACTAATCACAAGATCTTCATCAAAGAAGATTCAACCTCTAGTCTTCAATTTCGAGTTTGGGGTAAAAGATTGGTGATTGAGAGTAAGAGTATTATGTATATATGCTTGTAACAATAAGGTTTGTGGGAAGATTGTTGAGATCAAATAAGTACAGATTGGGTTGCGGAATGAAGGAAATCTTGTAAAAGAACCTTGCAACCAAATTTGCACACCTAGTGTTTGATAAAATGCTCAAATGAGTTGAAACCATGAAAATCTTCCTAATTATGGTTCACTTTTGTTATGCTTCTAAATAGATTGAAGTTGCTAGAATTTTCGGAACCTCGTAGTAATGCAAGGAAGGCTCAAGAAAGATTGGAGCTGCCCGAAGGTCAATTCAAGCAAGAAGGCGATTTTGGAATATCGACCTAACTTCAAAAAGGTAAGTGTCTTGCTTAACCTCGAGTGGGGGAATTTTTCCTTAAGTATTGAGTCTTATGTGCAAATTGTGTAATTGAAGACCATGTACGTGAAGTGACGAGTACGTACTTGGTTTATATGTGCGAGTTTCATTGATTAAAAATCCTTAGATGCCCTTATGTATTAAATTGGAAATTATTGGCACTTATTAAATCCTCTATTTGTCATGCCTAGATTCTTGTTTGTTGAAATTATTTCTATATGATGATTTGGTGTGATTGCCACCTTGAATTTATGTGAAACATATTTTGTTAAGATTTTGTACACGTTATGTTTGAGCTATGGGCTCCTTATTGTGGAAAATGATGTATTGTTGATTTCTGTGGCAAGTTGTGATATGTGAGCACTTGATGTGTAGTTGTTGAAATCATATTTACTTTGGGACTACGGAACGGTATTTCGGAAGATCCTCTGTCCTGCACATTTACTTTGGGAATACGGAACGGTATTCCAGGGAGATTCCCCTGCACATTTACTTTGGGACTAAGGAACGGTATTCCGGGAGATTCCCCTGCACATTTACTTTGGGACTAAGGAACGGTATTCCGGGAGATTCCCCTGCACATTTACTTTGGGACTACAGAACGGTATTTTGGGAGATTCCTTTGCACATTTACTTTGGAACTACGGAACGGTCTTCCGGGAGATTCCCCTGCACATTTACTTTGGGACTACGGAATGGTATTCCGGGAGATTTTCCTGCATATTTACTTTTGGGACTACGAGGCGGTACCTCGGGATTTCCCCTGTCTTGCATATTTACTTTTGGGACTACGAGGTGGTACTTCGGGAGTGCCCTTTTGGTTGATAATTTCTATGGATGCACTTGCTTTTGGTTATTTTATTTTTCTGTAATTTGTAAATTCTTGTATTTTTCGAGATATATTATTTGACTTAATATTAAGTGTTTTGTATTTCTTGATGTATTGTGTTGACCTTGACTCTTTCGTACAAGACTTTGAGGATTTGTATTTTTGGGTTATACTTGTTTTTGATTATTGAGTTGTTTTAAATAAAAGAATAATTTCTAGTATGTTTAACTTAATAAATTCTATATCCAAATCAGTAGTTTAGCTGATGCTTTATGTTAATGGAAATGTCATTTTTCCTCACTCACATAATTTCTATAATAAACTTATCTTTTTGTTGATTTCTTACTTGATTTAAAGATTTTTAACCTTACTTTATTGAAAATAAATTGATCATGCGGATCTTATATACATTGATATTTCAGCACGTGAGTTGTCCGTGCAGTTATGAAAATAATATGGGCATGAGGTGCTGGAGAAACATATGATGATTTTATTATTGACACGTGAGTTGTCGGTGTGATGGTGATAGAAATATAGGCACGAGGTGTCGTGGAAAATATGAAAGTGGGCTGAGACCCGTAATTTGTATAATTGTGAAATAAGGTGTCATATGGTGACTTTTACTTAAAAATATATTTGTTGAAAAGAATTATATTTGAAATATAATTATTCAAAAGAAGTATATTCGAAAGATATTTATCTTAAAGAATAATATGTGAAGGATTTATATTTGAAGGACTTGACTTATTAATTGTACTTGTGTTCCTTATTCGCCTAAGTAATAATTATGATGTTCTTATTGCCTTGTTATTATATCACTGCGTGAGTTTGTTGTTATCATTGCTAGTTGTTATCCAGTTCTATTAATGCTATAGTGTACAGGTTATCTGACTAGTGAGTGTCTTGACTGTACCTCGTCTCTACTTCACTGAGATTAGTCTTGATACTTACTGGGTACCGACCATGGTGTACTCATACTACACTTCTGCACATTTTTTGTGTAGAGCCAGGTATTGGAGGTATCGGACCTGGACAGAGTTAGAGTGTGATTGCAATGATTCAAGGTAGAGATGTTTGGTCGTTGCAGTCCCTTAGAGTCTGTTCATTTCATTGTACTGTTAATGTTTAATCAAACAATATTGAGTATTCGATCATTGAGATCATTTCATGTATTATGTTAGAGTTCGTGACTCAGTACTACCAGTCTTGGGAGGTTGTTATAATTATTTTCTTCTGTTTCTTTTCGTTTATTAAAAAAAAGGCTTCGAAATGTAATGGAAATTGGCTTACCTAGTCTTAGAGACTAGGTTCCATCACGACGCTTGTGGTTGGATTTTCGGTCGTGATAAGTTGGTATCAGAGCTCTAGGTTCATAGGTTCTACGATTCACGAACGAGTTTAGTAGAGTCTTTCGGATCGGTATGGAGACGCATGTACTTATATTCGAGAGGCTACAGAACTGTTAGGAAATTGCACTTCTTTCATTCCCTATCGTGCGGTATTTATTCAGCTTGAAGCATATATCTTATGTCCTTTTGCATCCACTCGTATATGAAATTGCGCACTTGGTATCAACTATACGCAAACAGTTCGTGATACTATGGAGGGGTTAAAGGGAGCCAGGGTTGCTCAACCATTATTATGATGTGTTATCCAGATCGAGTATGCAAAAGTATTGAGAGATAATTCAGTTGTGTACATTGAGGTGAAACAGGTTCTGACTTCTGGTTGATAAGTATGATATTAAGAAGGTTTAATTAATTTCCTAATCATCACAATTGTGATACAGTCACGCGGTTGATGTAGATCTGAAATAGTTGGTGGTATTAGAGACTATGTAATTAGTATGGGATTTCTATTTAGCGAAGGGTACATACGCAACCAAGGCACTGGAGGAAGCGAGTTTACCTGTCAAGAGGATGACATGCGCCAAATAAATGGCTTGAGGTATCTTATGACCGGTGTCCTACGAGCGATGAAGGTTAGTATTGTGGATCATCGGAATGTGTCAAATGGCTCCGCACCAAATGAGGGAGTCCACTATCAACGATCAGATTGAGGGGTCATGTGTTATATGAGATTCGTCCTGAGATGTATTTATGTGGTATTGAGGTTCTCCGAAAATTGTATATGATTAAGAACTGAGATTAGTATGGGATGATGCTGGGACTTGCGGTATCCCCGCATCGTTAATAATTCTACATTTCAGTATCAACGGGGTCATAAAACAAAATTCAGAATACTCGGGGTATTCCAGTAAGTTCTTTAATGCACCATCAGCACGAGATTCTTACAGTGGTTATTCCAGCTATTCAGCACAGACTCAGTACGAGCAGTCGCGACCTCAGAGGGGTTGTTATAAGTGTGGTAATACTAGGCATATCATGAGAGATTGTCCCAGACTTGGGAGGGGTGGATTTCATCAGAACACTCCAGCTACAAGCTTTATTCCAGTTGATACTCAACGTGCACAGTCAGCTAAAGGTGGAGGACAGACAGGTAGTGGGTGCCTAAGAGGTGGAGGCCCGACCCGTTGATTTAAACACTATGATTTGGCTGAGGCCAATACACCAGATGGTGTCGTTACAGATAAGATCCTGATTTTTATTATAAAAGATAATTTCCCTTAATTTAATTCGTTCCTGAATATTGAGGTGAGTCCTCATATTATTCTCCACTTATGGGTGAGCTTCATAAATTTGTGCCCCACTTATATGTTTATCCCTGTTGGAAGATTTAAAGATATGAACCCGTGTCTGTCATTTTATTTTTGGTACATCATTGAGGGCTATAAGCCCAAAAGTAACTTTATTATTCATTACAACGGGTTTAATGTGTTTCGAAATAATTGATTCTAATTTTTATGAGTTATATGCTCTACCGGTAGGAGGGTTCGTTATATGTTATGAAAATTATTTATGAAATATATTGAAAAGAAGAAATAAAGGAAATTGAAAATTTCAGTTGGCACAATGTGCAACATACTTGTGATTGGGAGTTGAGGACGAGATCCTCGCATTTTTACATGATGTGAAATATTTAAATCTGGCTGCAAGTCGTGATGGAAGTTACGTAAGGATGAGGTCCTTGTGGTGAAATATTTATGAGTTTAAGATTTTCCCTTTGTGAAATTTAATTGTACAATAGTATTAATAGGGAGTCATGCATGTTAGGCTTATTTGATAATTCTTGTATATTTTTCTGTGCATATTCAGCCATTTTGGTGCTGTAAATATTGAGTTTTAACCTATGAGATGAGTACCTAGGTGGCGTTAAATGTGACTCATTAATCCGAGTAAGTAATCATGAGCTCTTCATTCCTAACATTTTGTTGCGAGTGTTGTGAAAATTCGAAATGAGGTGATGGTTAATATGAGATTAATTGATGATGCTGGAATTAATTATGAATAACTTTTAAGACAAGAGATGTGGTGATGAGCATACATATGATGTGCTTCATGTCCTGATATCCTTATGATAATGCAATGCTTGTAATGCTGAGATTTGTGTTATTGATATATACATTGTGGATGTGTTGTTAGGAGTTATTTTGGTGTTACTCTGGTAGGTGGTTAGTCCCAATTACAGGGAAAACTCTGCCGATTCTGAAAAATTTAGGAGTTAGAAAAAAAAATTGGGATATTGAGACGTGCAAAGAAGAGACAAAATTATGTTATGTGTTTGAGGGTGAATGATCCTAAGCGGGGAAGAATGTAACACCCCGAAAAGTTTTTGAAGTACTTCAACACTATCAAGAAAGTTGATGTGTGCGTAGGCACGAGTCACTATAGCCAATTGAGACTAATACCGTGTGTCGAAGTGAAAATCATGCCCTTTGGAAATGATTGGAGAGTTAGGGAATTTGCTTTAAAGCTTATAAGAATGGAGAAAATAATTTTTATCAATTGAGATGGTGTCGTCGGACCTGTGTTAAATTGCGGGAACGTAGAATCACGCATAAGTATGTGTGTAAGCATACACTCAATAATTTAAAGTCCCTAGAAAGATTCTCGGCACGTTCGAGGACGAACGGATATTTAAGAGGTGGAGAATGTAACGACCCAACTTGTCGTTTTAATAATTAACGCCACATTCAATGACTTAAGGTCCCGGTCAACTTCATAATATGTATTATGACCCGCGGGTGTGGTCGAGTTTGATTTTTGAAAGATTTAGAATTTAATTAAAAGAGAAATTCTCATTTTAAAGCTTAAATGGAAAGAGTTGACCAAAGAGTTGACTTTTGAGCAAACGACCTGAGAATAGAATTTTGATGATGTCAATATCTTCGTATGATGATTTTGGACTTAGGAGTGCATTCAGATTTGGATTTGGAAGTACGTAGGACAATTCGACGCATTTTGGCGAAAGTTGGAAAATAGACGATTTTCGGAAAGTTCGATCGAAGGTTGAATTTTTGATAACAATGTCAGAATATTATTCTGGAAATATGAATAGGTCCGTTATCCACTTATCTCTTGTGTGCAAAATTTGAGGTCAATCTGACTTGATTCGATAGGTTTCGGCATCGAATGTTGAAGTTGGAAATTTAATAATAGACTAAAGTTTAAGTGAGTTCGTACAAGAACTAACTTCAAACCAGTATACCTATCGTTATATGAAGTTCTATGTGTATAGTTTCTAACGCTTCAAATCGTTCGTCATTTGGACATTCCTACAAGACGTTATGACCAAATTACCAAAAGCTGGAAAAATGCAATTCTGCAACCCATTATGCGATCGCAAAACAGTTATGCGATCGCAAAACAAGTCGCAGAATGGACCATAAGAGCCCATATTTGGGCACCAATTTTGCGATCGGTTTTGCGGCCCGCATACCCATTCTGCGGTCAATTATGCGACCGCAAACCTGCTTTCGGAAGGTTAATATATCTATTTTCATAACCCGACCCAATTTTGATAAATAGGCTTTGGGGCTTATTTTGGGATGTTTTTCATAGGGTTTTAGAGAGAGGTGAGAGCATTTTAGAGAGAGAAGGAGGAAACCTAACATTCTAATCATCCAATCTTCAAGAATCAAGGAAGCTATTCACAAGATCTTCATCAAAGAGGTAAGATTCAACCCCTAGTCTTCAATTTGAGTTTGGGGTAAAAGATTGGTGATTAGGAGTATGATTCTTGGGTGTAAGACTATTATGTATATATGCTTGTAACAATAAGGTTTGTGGGAAGATTGTTGAGATCAAATAAGTACAGATTGGGTTGTGGAATGAAGAAAATCTTGTAAAAGAACCTTGCAACCAAATTTGCACACCTAGTGTTTGGTAAAATGCTCAAATAAGCTGAAACCATGAAAATATTCCTAATTATGGTTCACTTTTGTTATGCTTCTAAATACATTGAAGTTTCGAGAATTTTTGGAACCTCGTAGTAATGCAAGAAAGGCTCAAGAAAGATTGGAGCCGCCCGAAGGTCAATTCAAGCAAGAAGGCGATTTTGGAATATCGGCCTAACTTCAAAAAGGTAAGTGTCTTGCTTAACCTCGAGTGGGGGAATTTTCCCTTAGGCATTGAGTCTTATGTACAAATTGTATAATTGAAGACCATGTACGCGAGGTGACGAGTACGTACTTGGTTTACATGTGCGAATTTCATAGATTAAAAATCCTTAGATGCCCTTATGTATTAAATTGGAAATCATTGGCACTTATTAAATCCTCTATTTGTCATGCCTAGATTCTTGTTTGTTGAAATTGTTTCTATATGATGATTTGGTGTGATTGCCACCTTGAATTTATGTGAAATATATTTTGTTAAGATTTTGTACACGTTATGGTCGAGCCATGGGCTCCTTATTGTGGAAAATGATGTATTGTTGATTGCTGTGGCAAGTTGTGATATGTGAGCACTTGATGTACAGTTGTTGAACCCATATTTACTTTGGGACTACGGAACGGTATTCCGGGAGATCCTCTGCCCTTCACATTTACTTTGGGACTACGGAACGGTATTCCGGGGAGATTACCCTGCACATTTACTTTGGGACTAAGGAACAGTATTCCGGGAGATTCCCCTGCACATTTACTTTGGGACTACGGAATGGTATTCCGGGAGATTCCCCTGCACATTTATTTTGGAACTACAGAACGGTATTCCGAGAGATTCCCCTGCACATTTACTTTGGGACTACGGAACGGTATTCCGGGAGATTCCCCTGCATATTTACTTTTGGGACTACGAGGCGGTACCTCGGTAGATTTTCCATATCTTGCATATTTACTTTTGGGACTATGAGGCAGTACTTCGGGAGTGCCCTTTCGTTGATATTTCTATGGATGCACTTGCCTTTGGTTATTTTGTTTTTTCGTAATTTATAATTTTTTGTGTTTTCCGTAATATATTATTTGACTTAATATTAAGTGTTTTGTATTTCTTGATGTATTGTGTTGACCTTGACTTTTTCGTACAAGACTTTGAGGATTTGTATTTTTGGGTTGTACTTGTTTTTGACGATTGAGTTATTTTAAATAAAAGAAAAAAATTTAGTATGTTTAATTTAATAAATTCTATATCCAAATCAGTAGTTTAGTTGATGCTTTATTTTAATGGAAATGTCATTTTTCCTCACTCAAACAATTTCTAAAATAAACTTATCTTTTTGTTGATTTCTTACTTGATTTAAAGATTTTTAACCTTACTTTATTGAAAATACATTGATCATGCGGATCTTATATACATTGATATTTTTGTACGTGAGTTGTCCGTGCAGTTATCAAAATAATATGGGCATGAGGTGCTGGAGAAACATATGATAATTTTATTATTGACACGTGAGTTGTCGGTGTGATGGTGATAGAAATATGGGCACGAGGTGCCGTGGAAAATATGAAAGTGGGCTGAGACCCGTAATTTTTATGATTGTGAAATGAGATGTCACATGGTGACTTTTACTTAAAAATATATTTGTTGAAAAGAATTATATTTGAAAGATAATTATTCAAAAGAAGTATATTCGAACGATATTTATCTTAAAGAATAATATATGAAGGATTTATATTTGAAGGACTTGACTTGTTGATTGTACTTGTGTTCCTTATTCGCCTCAGTAACAATTATGATATTCTTATTGCCTTGTTGTTATATCACTGGTTGAGTTTGTTGTTATCATTGCTAGTTATTTTCCATTACTATTGCATACTGCTATATTGTACAGGTTATCTGACTAGTGAGTGTCTTGACTGTACCTTATCTCTACTCCACTGAGGTTAGTCTTGATACTTACTGGGTACCGATCATGGTGTACTCATACTACACTTCTGTACATTTTTTGTGCAGAGCCAGGTATTGGAGGTATCGAACCTGGACAGAGTTAGAGTGTGATCGCAATGATTCAAGGTAGAGCTGATTGGTCGTCGCAGTCCCTTGGAGTCTGTTCATTTCATTGTACTGTTAATATTTAATCAAACAGATTGAGTATTCGATCATTGAGATAATTTCATGTATTATGTTAGAGTTCGCGACTCAGTACTACCAGTCTTGGGAGGTAGTTATAATTATTTTCGTTGTTTGTTTTGTTTATTAAAAAAAAGGGGGCTTCGAAATATTATGGAAATCGGCTTACCTAGTCTTAGAGAGTAGATTCCATCACGACGCTTGTGGTGGAATTTTGGGTCGTGACAATTTGTTTTTATTTAAAACATCTCATTCATCGAAAACAAGACAAACCAGAAATACAAATCCTCAAAGTGTCGTACAGAAAGCCAACAGAATACAATAGGAGTAAACAACAGGGGCGCTCCCGAGGTACCGCCTCGTCGTCCCAAAAGTAAATGCACGACAATGGAGCTCCCTAGGTACCACCTCGTAGTCCCAAAAGTAAATATGTAAGACATGGGGAGCTCCCAAGGTACCACCTCATAGTCTCAAAAGTAAATATCACGACATAATACAACTTGCACCTCAAGTGCTCAAATATCACAACACATCACAAATTGCACATCAAGTGCTCAAATATTACAACATGTCACAAATTGCCCATAGGCCACAACCAATTCCAAAGATACGACAAAATTAATTAATTCCACAGCAATTTTCCCAAGGATCCACACAATGTATATAAAATCTCAAAAACAATCAGATGGAAAAGTAACTCAGCATAGGACAACGCATTCTTTAATCCAAATTTCCGATAAATATATAATGCCTCTCTTTAAACTTATTTACTTAATTATTTGCGGATAGAAAAATCCATAATATAGTTATTTTCGGGGAATATTGAATCAACAAACACAAAGAATTCACATACAAATTCAAGTAGCAACCACACCAATTTATCATACAAAAGCAAATTCGACAAATAAGGATTTGAGGCATGGCAAATAGAGGATTAAATAAATGTCCATAATTATTCAGTATAATACGTATAAATGCTTAAGACTTTAAACAAATAAGTTTTGCACATATAGCCCGAGTAAGTGCTCGTCACCTCGCGTACACGGATTTTTTACATTTCACAAATGGCACATAATAAACAATTCCTAAGGGGTAATTCCCTCACTCAAGGTTAGGCAAAATACTTACCTTTACGGAGTTAGGCCGATATTTTAAAATAGCTTTCTAGCTTGAATTGACCCCCGAACAGCCCAAATCCCAATCCATATGGTAAATTGCCTCAATAATCGCTTCAATCCGAGATCCATAGCTCCAAATAGGTTAAAATAGCCGAAACCCTTATTTTAAGAATCTGTCTAGGCAAGTCGCATTTGACATTTGCAATTTGCCTTAGCCCAGAAAAATAGCATTACTAGCCTTCAGTTAATTGATCATAACTTTCTTTACCAATATCCAAATAATAAATGGTTTATCTTTTGTAAAAACTAGAATCAAAGATCTACAACTTTCATGTTTTGATAATTTCCATATTCCTTATAGATTTCGAGATATAAGCTTCTAAAGTCAGCTCTGCGCATCAGAAATTTCGCACACTACTGTCAAAAATCAGCAGTTGAAATGGTCTGAAACCACTCCGAAACTCACCCAAGCCCTCCGGGACCCTGTCCGAACACACCAACAAGTCTAAAAACATATTATGGACCTAATTGAGGTCTCAAATCACACATAACAATAGCAAAACTACAAATCGCGCGTCGATTAGGACTTATGAGTTTATGAAATTGTTCAAATTGTATATCTTGTGCCAAAACGTATCAAATCAATCCGGAATGACTTCAAATTTTGCTTGCAAGTCATAAATGACATAATGGAGCTGCTCCAATTTAAAGAATCGAATTCCGACCTCGATATCAAAAAGTTGACTCTCGGTCAAACTTCTAAATTCCATTTTTTCAACTTTTGCCAAAATGCTTCAATTTATTCTACGGACCTCCAAATCCAATTTCGAGCTTACGCCAAAGCTATTGGAATCATCAAAACTCCATTCCAGAGTTGTTTTCTCAAAAGTCAAACTCCGGTCAACGCTTTTCACTTAAGCTTCAAAAATGAGAATTGTTCTTTCAATTTAATTCTGATCTTCCAAAAATCAAACACTACCTCACACGCAAGTCATAATACGTATCACGAAGTTGCTCGAGATCTTAAGTCGCTGAAAGGGGCATTAATTCTTAAAACGACAAGTCGGGTCGTTACATTCTCTCCCTTTTAAAACATACGTTCGTCCTCGAACGTGCCACGAATATTTCTGAGGATATTAAATTACTGAGTGTATTATTACACACATACCCGCAGGTGATTCTACTTCACCGCAAATGTAACATGTATCTGACAACGCCATCTCAATTGAGATTATTTCTTTTATCCTCATTTATAAGCTTTAAAGCCAATTTCTTACACTCCAATAAATTTCAAAAAGGCCCGATTTTCATATTAACACATTGTGTTTGTCTCAACCGGTTGTAGTAATTTCGTGCCTACACACACATTATACGTATGCCCATAACCACATCTCTAGTCATAATAGTTGTCGTAATTAATTTCAGCATCCTCAATTAATCTCATATTAACCAAAACCTTATTTCAATTTTTTACAACATTGACAGCAACACACGAGGCATGAAGACCTCATAATTATTTACCTGAATTAACGAGTCACATTTAACGCCACCTAGGCACTCACCTCGTAGGCTATAACGCAATATTCACAGCATGAATATGACTAAATATCCACAATAACACATAAAAGAATTATCAAATAAGCCAAACAGGCATGACTCCCTATTAATACTATAGTACAAATTTAATTTTCACAAAGGGAGAATTTTAACACATAAACTTTCACCACAAGGACCTCGGCTTATATAACTTCTACCGCGGCTTGTAGCCCGGTTCACATTGTATAAAAATTGTGTGGATCTCGTCCTTAACTCTGTATCATAAGTATTTTGCACATTGTGCCAATTAAAAATTTTCATTCCCTTTCTTTCTTCTTTTTAATAAATTTCGTGAAATAATTTTGGTGAGGGCATATAATTCAAAATGAACCCCCATACCGGTAGGGCATATAATTCATAATTTTTAATCAAACTATCCCGAATTTATATCAAAACCCACTGTAGTGAGTAATAGAAAATCACTTTTGGACTCTTATCTCTCAATAGTGTACAAAACTAAATGCTAGACACAGGCTAACACCATCAAATCTCCCAACAGGGATAAACACGTGAGTGGTGTACAAAATCACTAACTCACCATAAATGGAGCATGATAGGAGGTCACACCTCGATAATTGGAATTGAATCAAACTAAGAAAAGTGCTCCTCTAGCACTTTTGGACTCTTATCCCTCAATAGTGTACAAAACAAAATGCTAGACACAGGCTAACACCATCAAATCTCCCAACATGGATAAACACGTGAGTGGTGTACAAAATCACTAACTCGCCATAAATGGAGCATGATAGGAGGTCTCACCTCGATAATTGGAATTGAATCAAACTAAGAAAAGTGCTCCTGTATTATGAATTGAATCATACCTGTAACGATACCATCTGGTATAGCGGCCTCAGTCATACCATGTCAATTATATCAACGGGTCGGGCCTCCCCCTCTAGGGCGCCCATTTACCCGCTTGTCCTCCACCCCTAACTGACTATGCATGTGGGGTAGTAACTGGAATAGAGCCTGTAGCATGAGTATTCTGATGAAATCCGCCTCTTCCAAGTCTGGACAATCTCTCATGATGTGCCTAGTATCACCATACTGATAACAACCCCTCTACAGGTTCGGCTGCTCATACTGAGTCTGTGCCAGATAACTGGAATAACCATTATAGGAACCCCGTGTCGGTGGTACATTAAAAGAACTTACTAGAGCACTCCGAGTATTCTGAAATTATTTCCATGACCTCGCTGATACTGAAATGTAGAGTTATTAAGGACGCAAGAATACCTCAAGTCCCAGCACCATCCCATACAAATCTCAGCTCTTAATCATATACAAGTTTCGGTGAACCTTTCAATACCAGATAATTACATCTCAGGCCAAAACTGATATACATCATGACCCCGAAATCTGATCGTTAATAGTGGACTCCCCTCACTAGGCACGAAGCCATAGGACACAGTCTAATGATACCCAATACTAACCTTCACCGCTCGTACGACACCAGTCATAAGACATATCAAGCCATTTATTTGGCGCATGTCATTCTCTTGACGGCTAAACTTGCCTCCTCCAGTGCCTTGGCTGCTAGTATGTACCCTTCACTGAATGGAAATATCATACGAATCACATAGTCTCTAATACCACCAACTATCTTCAGATCTACATGAACCTCGTGACCCTACCACGATTGTGATGATTAGGCAACCAAATAAACATTCTTAAGCTCGTACTTATCAACCAAATGTCAGAACCTGTTGCACCCCTATGTGCACAACTGAATGATCTGTCAATACTTCTGCATCCTCGATCTGGTCGACACATTGTAACAATGGCTGAGCAACCATGGCTCCCTTATAGCCCATTTGTAGTATCACGAACCGTTGATGCATAGTTGATACCGAGTGCGCAATTTCATACACGAGTGGATGCAAAGTAACATAAGATATATGCTTCAAGCTGAATAAATTCTGCACGATAAGGAATGAAAGTAGTGGAAATTTTCCTACTAGCTCTGTAGCCTTTTGAAGATAAGTACAGACGTCTCTGTATCGCTCCATATCGCTCCGTAAGACTCTACTAGACTCGTTTGTGACTCGTAGAACCTATGAACCTAGAGCTCTAATACCAACTTGTCACGACCCAAAATCCCACCACAGGAGTCGTTATGACACTTAGACTAAGTAAGCCGATTATAATAACAATTCAAGCCTTTTTTTTAAATAGAATCTAATATAAGTGTCGAAACCAATAGCGGAAATATTCAAACTACCTCCCAATACTGGTAATACTGAGTCACAAACTCTAAATGAATACATGAAATGACCTCAAGGATCGAATATACACTACTGTTCGAATGACAATTAACAGTACAATAAAATGGAAAGACTCCAAGGGACTGCGATGACCAAGCAGCTCTACCTTGAATCCTTGCGATCAACACACTAACTCTGCTCGAGTCTGAAAGCTCCAAACCCTAGCGCTGTACAAAAATGTGCAAAAGTGTAGTGTGAGTACAACACGGTCGGTACTCAATAAGTATCAAGACTAAACTCACTGGAGTAGTGATGAGGTACGGTCAAGAAACTCACTAATCAGATAACCTGTGCATTATAACAATATACAATAGTACTAGAAAACAACTAGCAATGATTGCAACAAAAATCAACCAACGATATAAACATCAAGGCAACAGGAACACCATAAATATTGCTCAAACGATTAAGGAACACAAGTACAACTAAGTAATCAAGTCCTCAATATACATCTTTCAAATGTAAATACTTCAAGTATAAATATTTAGAATATAATCCTTTAAAATAAATATATATTTCGAATATACTCCTTTCAAATATAATTCTTTCAAATAAACATTTCAGTATATAATTCTTTCAAGTAAATGTTACCTTGTGACACCTCAATTTATAATCATAAATAATACGGGTCTTAGCCCACTTTCGTATTTTTACGGCACCTCGTACCCGTATTTCTATCATAACCGCACGGATAACTCACTTGCCAAAAATATCAATATATAAAATACGCACGATTAATTTATTTTCAATAAAGTAAGGTTATAATTTTTAAATCAAGTAAGAAATCAACAAGGAAATGAATTTATTTTTGAAATAGTTTGAGTGAAGAAAATGACATTTCAATTAAAATAAAACATCCGATAAGCTATTGATTTGGATGAAAAACTTATTAAATTAAAATATAATAGTAATTTATTTTATTTAAAATAACTCATTCATAGAAAATAAGTACAAACCAGAAATACAAATCCTCAGAGTATCGTACGAAAAGCCAACAAAATACAACAGTAGTAAACAACAGGGGTGCTCCCAAGGTACCGTCTCGTAGTCCCAAAAGTAAATGCACGATAAAGGAGCTCCCGAGGTACCGCATCGTAATCCCAAAAGTTAATACGCAAGACAGGGGGAGCTCCCGAGGTACCGCCTCGTAGTCCCAAAAGTAAATATGCAAGACAGGGTGAGCTCCCTAGGTACCGCCTCATAGTCCCAAAAGTAAATATCACAGCATAATACAAATTGCATCCTAAGCACTCAAATATCACAACACATCACAAATTGCACATCAAGTGCTCAAATATTTCAACATGTCACAAATTGCACATCAAGTGCTCAAATATTACAAAATGTCACAAATTGCTCATAGACCGCAACAAATTCTAAAGATCCGAAAAAATCAATTAATTCCACAGCAATTAGCCCAAGGCTCCACATAACGTATATAAAATCTCCAAAACAACCACAAGGATGTAAAAGTAACTCAGCATAGGAAAACACCTTCTTTAATCTAAATTTTCGATAAATATATAATGCCTCTCTTTAAATTTATTTACTTAATTTTTTACAGATAGTAAAATCCATAATATAATTATTTCCGGGGAATATCGAATCCACAAACACAGAGAATTCACATAAAACTTCAAGTAGCAATCACACCAATTTATCATACAAAAACAAATTCGACAAATAAGGATTTGAAGCATGGCAAATAGAGGACTAGATAAATGTCCATAATTATTCAGTTTAATACATAAAAATGATTAAGACTTTAAACCAATAAATTTTGCACATATAAGCCCGAGTAAGTGCTCGCTACTCACGTATACGGCTTTTTACATTTCACAAATGGTACATAATACTCAATGCTTAAGGGCTAATTCCCCCACTCAAGGTTAGGCAAGATACTTACCTTTACGGAGTTAGGCCGATATTCTAAAATATCCTTCTAGCTTGAATTGACCTTCGAACAGCTCAAATCTCAATCCATATGGTGATAGTCAGAGCTCCATAGCTCCAAATATGTTAAAATAGCCGAAACCCTCGTTTCAAGAATTTGTCCAGGCAAGTCGCATTTGACATTTACGATTTGCCTCAGCCCAGATAAATAACATTACCAGCCTTCAAGCAATCGATCATAACTTTCTGTACAAATATCCAAATACTGAATGGTTTATCTTTCTGAAAACTAGAATCAAACGGCTACAACTTTTATGTTTTTATAATTTCCATATTCCTTAAATATTTCGAGATATAGGCTTCTAAAGTCAGCTCTTTGCATCAGAAATTTCACACACTTCTATCAAAAACCAGAAGTTAAAAATGGCCTACAAATGGTCCAAGACCACTCCGAAACTCACTCGAGCCCCTCGGGACCCTGCCTGAACACACCAACAAGTTTCAAAATATATTATAGACCTAATCGAGATCTCAAATCACACATAACAACAGCGAAATTACAAATCGCGCGTCGATTCGGACATATGAGTTGATGAAATTTTCCAAATTCCATATCGTATGCCGAAACATATCAAATCAATCCGGAATGACTTCAAATTTTACATACAAATGGAGCCGTCCAATTTGCAGAATCGAATTCCGACCCTGATATCAAAAAGTCAACTCTCGGTCAAACTTCTGAATTCAAGTTTTCCAACTTTTGCCAAAATGCTTCAATTTATTCTGTGGACCTCCAAATCCAATTTCGGGAATACGCCTAAGTCCGAAATCACCATACGAAGCTATTGGATACAGCAAATCTCCATTCCGAAGCCGTTTGCTCGAAAGTCAAACTCCGGTCAACGCTTTTAATTTAAGCTTCAAAAGGAGAGTTGTTCTTTTAATTTAATTCGAATCTTCCAAAATCAAACTCGACCGCACATGCAAGTCATAGTACGTATTACGAAGTTGTTCGGGATCTTAAGTCATTGAATGGGGCGTTAATTCTTAAAACGACAAGTCGGGTCGTTACAGAATTAAGAACAACAGAGTTACATAAAATTCAGAGATCATCTTCTTTAAATATATTATTGAAAACATCACAAGTTTATATCTCTTACATTATTATTTATCGGATTTTCTTATCAAAGAGTGCTGGCAAGTTTCGAGCCAGCACTGTTTTGAGTTGTTGCTCCCAAACGCACACGCAAGTATATGTGACCGATAAGCAAATCCATTCCCGATTCCTAGGTTCAAAATCTTGTTCTACTCAATCCTATATGCAATCTAAAATTCCTTCTCCCGAGTTCAATCCTAAATTCATAAATAGTATTCAATTGGTGATCAAGCAATCAAATAATTATGTGCAAGATTGAATAAATAACCAATATGATAAAATAGCAAGAACAATTCAAGCTTCAAAATACAACGTTCATGTAGCACCCATAACTCTAAAACTAATAAACTATAAAGTAAAGGGAAGAGAAGAGAACAAAAACTAGCTAGAAGGCCTCTTCCAAGAATGGTTTTCATTCTCCCACCAAAGTGGCATGTTCACCTCCAAAACACATGTTAGTTTCCTTCCAAATCAGGTTTAGGACTCCTTATATACGAGTTGAGACCGTGTAAGACCAAAATAACCTTGTCTGGGGCGAAATAGGAAAAATTCCGTTACGCAGGGTCCAAGCCAGCGCCTCATGCTGGACCTGGCACTAGATCCAATAACGTTTTCAACTTCAATTCTTTGCTGCGTTTTGCTTTTGCCACAACCCAAATCCACTAGTCGTGATGGCACCTAAATCGACATGCTAGGTAAGCCAACTAATAACTATCCAATTCCAGTAATGTTTAATAAGACAATTTAAGTAAAAGAAATCATCTGAATCATTACATTTCCCAAGGATTGGTAGTACAAATCATGAGTTTCTAAAAATTAAGTTTATAAAGCTGATATGAAATAAATACATCTTTTGTTTGAAAAGTACATAAACATAGTTTTATTAATTCTACGGTTACCATGAATAAGAGGCAGCCATAGTTTTATTAATTCTACGGTTACCGTGAATAAGAGGCAGCTACAACAGGAAAGCAGGTACATCTCCAAATCCGGAAACCATCGGGCACAACAACAACAACAGCCAACATCTGCACGCAATGTGCAAAAGTATAGTACCAGTATAACCGACCCCATGTACTGAGTAAGTAACAAACCTAACCTTAGGTTGATAGCAGTGACAAGCTGGAACATAGGTCGGGTCCAACGCAAATAACCAATAGTAGTTCATAACAACGTAAAGCATATAAATAAGAAAGTAACTCAGAGATATAAATGCTCAGCTTTTTCATAGTTTTCCAAAAATAGTTCCACTTTTCAAGAATATCAGTAGAAATTCAAATCCTTTATCGAAATCGTCGAAAACAATGTGAGATAGTTTGAAAACTATAATTTTTTCCAAAAACCTCTCTAATATAAATGAGATGTTTCATTTTCTTTCCAGATAGCAAGTGTGAAATACCTCTTTATGCCTACATATCAATATGAACAAAAAGTCATGAATGACGTGATACCGTACAACATGAGAAAAAATGCATCTCTATGCATGTATGTCATGTGTGCAAGCCAATGCCATGTATCTCAGAGATGAATGATGTACTCACACTCTCAGAGTACTCAATCTCACTGTCTCACACTTTCCACTCATCATGCTCAACCACTCGGTACTGTATATGGCCCATACGGCCCAGGAAAATCCATCCCGGAACATATACAATACTGACTATAGGTCACCTAGTACCGAGAAAAAGGGCAATACAATCATATGGAAAAATCCATCTCCAAGAATCAAGTACTTCGTACAAATCCATATCCAGGGAAATCCATCCCTCAATAATATCATTTGCGCTCACTAGGGGTGTGTACAGACTCCGGAGGGGCTCCTTCAGCCCAAGCGATATCATAATCATCAATATAACAACTGCGATATGCAGCCCGATCCCATAAATGTCACTCATAATCAGGCTCTCGGCCTCACTCAGTCATCAATCTCTCCAGTCTCACCCACGGGCTCACAATGTCATGAAGACTAACCCGGAACAATGATATGATGTGTCAATGAATAATAACTAAGACTGAGATATGGTATAAATGCATGAATATGACTGAGTACGAAATATCAATGAAAACCAGTGAGATGACAACAAGAAATGACCACTATGGGTCCTAACAATATCAGCATAAAGCCTAAACATGATATCTAGTATGATTGATAGCTCAGTTACTTAATCACATGGTGAAAACACGGATATCAACAAAAAAAGTCACTAAACAGTGCCGTGAAAACAACGGAGTCACAATTCACAGGGTGCACGCACACACGCCCGTCACTTAGCATGTACGTCACCTCATCATCAATCACATAGCACGTAATTCGAGGTTTCATACCCTCAACAGTAAAATTAAGAAGAGTGACTTATCTCGAACAAGCCAATACCAATGCCGAGCGAGCCAAGCGACGCTCCAAAGATGCCATCACGCGCGTTCCGACCTCCGAACGGCTCGAAACTAACTAAAAATAACTCAAATACATCAAATAAGGCTAAGGGAACCAATCCCAATCAGAAAAGATCAATCTTGAATCAAAACCCAAAATCGGCCAAAAGCCCAACTAGGGCCTGCACCTCGAAACCCGACAAAACTCATAAAATCCGACAACTCATTCAATTACGAGTCCAACCATACTAATTTTACTCAATTACGACTCAAAATCGATGTTCAAAACTCAAAAATTCATATTATGAAACTTTAGGCCAAAACCTACAATTTTTCTCTTTAAATCACAATCCTATTGCCAAAATGAAGATAGATGCATGGAATAAGATCAAAACCAAGTGTAGAACACTTGCCCTAATCCTTGTGATAAACATTGCTCCAAATTCGCCTCAATCCGAGCTTGCAAATATTAAAATGAAGTCAAAATCACGAACCCTTATATTTATCATTCTGCCCAGCACTTCCGCTTCTGCGGTATAACACTAAAGCTGGGCCTCCGCTTCTGCGGTCTTTTCCCTGCATATGCGCAACCGCAGGTGCGGAATAGCCCATCGCACCTGCGCAAACATCCGCTTCTGCGCCTAACACCCCTCTTTTGCGACTACGCCGGTGCGCGAGAAATCTTCGCACCTGCGACTACAGTTCACCAGCCCAAACTTCGCTCTTGCGACCTAATTGTCCACATCTGTGGACACGCATCTGCATCCATTCTTCCGCAGATGCGGAAACACCAGAACCAGTAGAACCAGCAGCCTTCAGCAATGCAACATGAACTAAAATGATCTGAACCTCGTCCGAAACTCATCTGAGCCACTCGGGACCCCGTCCAAATATACCGACAAGTCCTATAACACAACACGGGCCTACTCGAGGCCTCAAAACACACATAAATACATCGAGGCGATGAATCACACCTCAAATCGAAATCTATGAATTTTGAACTTTAAATTTCCAAAACTCGCACCGAAACATAACAAATCATCCCAGAATAACCCTAAATTTTGCATACAAGTTACATTTGACATTACGAACCTACTCCAACTTCTGGAATCGGAATCCGACACTGATATCAAATGGTCCATTCCCGATCAAACCTTCCAAAATTTCAATTGTTGTCATTTCAAACCAAACTCTGCTACGGACTTCCAAATCACAATCCGAACGGGTTCCTAAGTCCAAAATCATCAAACGGAGCTAACGGAACCATCAAAAATCCAATCCGAGGTTAAATATTAAAAAGTCAAACTTTGTTAAACTTTTCCAATTTAGAGCTTCTAGCTGAGGATCATTCTTCCAAATCAATTCCGAATAACCTGTAACCCAAAACCGACGATTCACATAAGTCATGATACATCATACAGAGCTACTCATCCCCTCAAACAACCAAGCGAAGTGTAAATGCTCAAAACGATCGGTCGGGTCGTTACAACTTTACATTCAATATCTTATTCTTTTGTATTCCACTTGGGGAACAAAGACCAAAGGGTGTCCCCCCTTTGTCTTATTATTTATTTATTTTTTAATTTTCTTTCTTTTTCTTCCGTGTTTTATTCAATTTTGCTCCAAATCTCTTCATCTTTATACCGTTTGTTTTTTCTACACAGTTAAAATATAATATTAAGCATAAAGTAATATAATTAGTACTCAAAAGATCATTAAAAGTACTATAATGTGAGGCAACAATGATTAAATATATGCATTTTTGGCCGAACATCACAACCCCACACTTAACTCTTGCTCATCCTCGAGTAAGCATTAAAATCACTCTCAATAAATCAAGCCTAGAAACACCACCACTTCGGTTGATACTAACAATTAGGCCCTATAGCAACTCAAATCATCATATATACACTTCTTGATCATGGTGCAAGATATTAGGGGTGAGTGTCGGTCAATTCGATTCGGTTTTCATGAAATTTGGTTCGATTTTCGGTTTTTATTTGATATACCAATAAGCGAACTGAAATTAGTTCAGTTTGTATGATTTTTGCTAGTTCGGTTCCATCGGTTTTCAGTTCAATTCAGGCGGTTTAAACTAAAAGTAAGTTTTAAATTTTAACTTTTTCTACAATTGACTTATTTAATTAAAATAGTAGCAGCGATTTAATAAAATTCCCTAACTGGGTGACTGCGATCTTATTCCAAGTAATGAACAAAAGTATAATATATAGAATCAACAATAGAATATCAATTAATCTGATGTTTCTGCCTTTTATGCGAAATCACTTACAAATAATGGTTAAGAAAAAACCTAAAAAAATACCAACACCCGTTGATTCAACCAAAATAAAGGTATATCAAAAGAAGACTAAGTAAGAAAAGATTAGCTTACACAACTAAAGATGAATAGAGTGTTTAATTTGCACAACTAAACTACTTACAAATGAACATATTGCTTTCATTTCCCTATTCTTCTCCCTTCCCAATTATTTTTTCTCTAATACGCCCATTCTATCTTCAAGAATGCTTTAAATTAGTTTGTTACACAAATAAGTTTTCTTAGTCATATTTCCATAAAGAACATCAAGATTCCATAAGATACAAACAAGAGAAAGAATAAAAAATTTAAAGATGGACTGAATTGACCATGATTTGTAAAGGGAAAATAAAACTCAGTTTCAGAAAATAGTGTTTTGGGCTGCAACATTTAGTGGGCGTTTGGACAGAAGAATTGTAAAATTCCAAAAAAAGTGAATTTATTTTTCAAGTGAAAATGGTATATGAAAATTAGAGTTATGTTTGGACATGAATATAATTTTGGGTTGTTTTAGAATTTTTGTGAGTGATCTGAGTGAAAAGTTTGAAAAACGGCTTTTTGGAGTTTTTAAAATTTTCGAAAAATTCCAAAATTCATTTTCAAGTGAAAATTAAAAATTTTATGGCCAAACACTGATTTCAAAAAAAAAGTAAAAACAAAAATCAAAATATTCTTATGTCCAAACAGGTTCTTAGAGTGTGGGTAATCAAATTTGGCTAGAGACAAATAGATGAAGGGGTGGTCATCAGAATCTATAGCATAAAACTTAGATTTTTCGGTTAACCGAAAACCGAAGCACCAAAATCGAACACCAAACTTTTAAAAAATATGAACTGCAAACCAAATCATAAAAATCAAAATTATCGGTTCAGACGGTTGTTTCGATTCGGTCGAAATTATGCCAACCCCTAGAAGATATACCACAAATAAACAACAAACTTCTAACCTCCTAACCTTAGAGAGAAACTCTAACTCACCAAATTTAACCTCGCTCACCTACTCTGTCAAATAAAGCTAATAACATCACATATCTATCATGAAACAAGTGCCCTCACAAGAATAAATAGTCCATACACTCAAATCAAAGAATGAATATACTTTAAGGACTTAGCATCAAAGAACAACTCTCGCACTCATAAAGAATTCACATGTATGTACAAAGAACCATAGCCTTGCCCATTATGTACATCTCTACTAATTAAGCATGCTCGAAAAGAATCAAATAGGACTTTAACGGGTTGTATTATTGGTTAGGGGACAGGTAGGAGAACTATATAATAGTGACTTATACTTCCCTGAGTAAGTTTGCACTTTTAGACTTCATCACCCGTTATTTTCTATTCTTCACTTTATTTTCCAGCCCTCTCTTCATAAATTATTTCACAAGTATTTTCCTCATATCAAGAACATCTCAATCATATTTTTTTAAAGAAATTCTTTTCATTTTTTTTAAAGTCACATTCTTTTTAAGAGGGCCTTTTCATCACTTTGCGGCTATTGTTGATCACCATTTTTTACTTAATCATTCCTTTATTCAAATTTATCAATTAATATCACAGTTTAAGCAGCAGTGCTCAAGGAAGCAGGATTCAAAAACTAGGGATTCAACAAAAGACTCAAGGCAAAAGTACGGCTTCCAAATAAAAGGCTACAGGCTCAAAGGGCTAACTACTGGTACAATATCTGAAAATGCTAAAATTCACAAGATATATCAAAGAAAGCCTAATCTCATCTTCTAAGAAGAGCAACACTTTTATTTTGCTTCAATAACATGCAGGGCAAGTTCTAGACTAAGATGCAAAACATGGAATATATGTAAGCAATCCTCACCACATGGGACAAGTATCAATCAAGCTGGATCAATTCTACTGTAAGACGGACAGGATCATAGCGAACGACAAAATAAGAATAAGTTATATACAGAGTCACAACCTTGAGCGTAGGTGTCAGAACGTCTGCTATTTTATTCATTACTTAAGCACTAAGAGGAAAGTACTACTCAAGCTCGGGCCAAAATATGCTAGTATCAAACAAGTCATAAAGGTTTTTCTTCTCTCTTTTACTACTCCTAAAAAAATTCTAATCCTAAAAGTAAAAAACAATTACCCGGTTCAAGTTACATCCCCAGATATAAAATCTGATGCACAAAGAAAAATCAAAGGGGCATTATTATCTAACTAAAACTAACTAGAAACAAAAAGAAAATCTCTTTAGATTTTTTATTGGACTTTAATCTCTCAAGAAAGTTGTCCACAAAATCCATCATCGGGAAAAGTCCAAGTTTTCTAAAACAATTTCCCAATTTTAGTTTTTCTTTCAATTTGTTTTTACAAAAATCACTACACTAAGAAAGAATACTACAATTAAGTTAGGATAGTATAGAAAATTACCTAGACAATCTCTTCACCCCACATTTAAAATTATGCAATATCCTCAATGCATACAATAAATCACAAGAGGATAAAAGAGACTATCTGGTAGGCCAAAGGCCAAAGCATTAGCAGCTCACGGGGGATACTCATACTTCTCCCAATGATGATCCTGTGTGCGGGTACCCCACACTTAATTTCAACGATCGCTTTTGTACACCTTATGGCCTTGCTTTATGCTCATAATCCTACAAAATAAAAAAAATAAAAATAACACTACAAAAAAATATCCCAATAAAAAGAGAAAAATAGAATTTGGTTGCCTACCAACAAGCGCTTGATTTAACGTCGCGGCACGACACCATCACTTTCACCACTTTTTCCTCCACCTTGAGGAAATGAATTGCGTCCCCAATTCTGCATCAATTTTTCTTTCATATTCCTAGGGCGGTGGTGTAAAAATAAAGGAACCAAGCAATAGATATCGTATCTTGCACTTCTTGGCCTTTAAGTGAGGGATGTCGTTTTGTCTCTTTGACATGATAAATTTCTGAATATAAGCACTTTGTTCCTTATCTATTGACTCCTCCATATGCTCGAATGGATCAATTCTCATGTCACCAACCAAACACAATATTGAAAAGTGTTTAGAATGAGGTGCAATGCACTCCAACTCTAGAATCGCTTCACTTTTGACATCCTCACTTTTGCACAATTTGTCAACCTAGGAATCATAAAAAATATTTTGATTGAATTGTTGGAACTCCTTTTTTTGCTCCACAAGCTGGCCAGTATCCACAACAATTGGTTGTAGGGCATCAGATGCCTCAACCTTTTTATTTAATTGAGCTTGCAGGTCATGGATATTTAAGCCAGATTAGTCTATCTCTTGCCTGAGCTCAGTTCATTCATCTATTAACTGTTCTGCCATATTTGAAACACCATCACAGAGAAACTCATGAAATTTTACCAGTTGATCTTGTTTCTCTAGCCAAGATTGGCTTGCGATATCTTCTTCTTCAAAGTTATCTTCTTGTGGGAACTCCCTCTCTTCGTCGAGTTGAGGTTCTTCTTGAAAATTGGCCATTAATTCTTCCATTTTAGCCTGCATTCCTTTGATAGCTAAGACAATCTTTTTTTGAATTTCATCTTGTTGCTCGCTACTTGCCTCACCATGTCCATAATACGAGCAACGTGTTCTACATCTTCCACTTCACTGCTCCTATCAAACTCATAAATATTATTAGAAAAATCATATTAAGAGCTCGGAGAAGGATAATATGAATTAGAAAAACCATCCCAATGGCCTCCTTGACCACCACACACATTATAAAAATTCCACGCAAAAGATTGAGATTGTACTCCCAACTCGCTACTGGAAATATTCTCACAATTTTGCCGCAAGTGCGGTCCTCCACAATATAAACAAGGATTACCAAAATAAAAATAATCATTATTCAACCAATTCTCATTCCAAGATGCCATGTCAACAAAGATAATAAAATATTAAACTAATCTACAATTAAAAAAATTGAATAGATAAAAAGTAAAAATTGTATCTAGTGAAATAGTTAATTTCTAAGTCCCATGCAACGGTTATTGCTCCCAAACGCACACGCAAGTATACGTGGTCGATAAGTAATATAGGATTGTAAGTCTAGATATTGTACCCACAGGAACTTGTGATTAACTATTTACTAAATTAAATTTAGATAATTAATCTATTCAAGCGATTTTCTAAAGATTATTAACTACAACTAATCTAGAGTAGCAAACTAAGAAATTAAAGAAACAAGTTGGCGAAATTAGACAAGAATTCAATGAGAGATGATATTCTAGAGCAATGGATTGGCTAACAATCCCATTGAGTTTTTCACTTAAATTGTCTAATTAATTTATCCGATTTATTGATTGACAGGGTTAATACTACTCATAGTATTTTCGCGAAGTACTACTCGCATATTCAAGCTAACCTAACGCTTATATTCCTATGGAACTAGGATTAACAAGAACTTATTAATAATTCCCATATAGTAACCAAGAAATGCGATTAGGTTTATTCCTATCCTAACCGCAAATCCATTCTCCGATGCCCAAGTTCAAAATCTTGCTCTACTCAATCCTATATGTAATCTAATATTTTCTCTCCCGAGTTCAATCCTACATTCGTAGATAGTATTCAATTGGTGATTGAGCAATCAAATAATTATGCACAAGATTGAATAAATAAACCAATATGATAAAATAATAAGAAAAATTTAAACTTCAAACTAAAACGTTCATGTAGCACCCACAACTCTAGAACTAATAAACTATAAAGTTAAAGGAAGAGAAGAGAAGAAAAACTAGTTAGAAGGCCTCCTCCAAAAATGGTTTGCATTCTCCCACCAAAATAGTGTGTTCTCCTCCAAAATAATATGTTAGCTCCCTCTAAATCAGATTGAGGACTCCTTATATATGAGTTGGGATCATGTAAAGCCGAAATAACCTTGTTCTAGGTGAACTAGGAAAAATTCTATCGCGCTAGACCATGTCAGCGCCTCACGCGGGCCCTGGCGCTAGATCCACTAACGTTTTCAACTTCAATTCTTTGCTGCATTTTGCTTTACATTATTACATTCAATCTCTTATTCTTTGGTCTTCCACTCGGGGGGACAAAGACCAACGGGTGTCCCCCTTTGTCTTATTATTGTTTTTTAAAATTTTCTTTCTTTTCTTTCGCGTTTTATTTAATTTTACTCCAAATCTTTTCATCTTCACATCGCTTTATTCCTACACAGTTAAAATATAATATTAAACATAAAGTAATATAATTAGTACTCAAAAGATGATTAAAAGTGCTAGAATATGAGGCAACAACGGTTAAATATATATATTTTTTGCCGAACATCAAGCACCCTTTACCACCGAACTACATAGGGCATATTATTTATCCATATCCATATTTATTATAAAAGCACGAATATTTCATGCTAAATGTCGAGTGATGAAAATATCTTTAAAATATTAATCATCTTTATATCCTTAATTATTTATATTAATTTTGACAAAAACTTATAAGGGAAGGACACAACTGAAAATAGACGCGTTAGAATGAAGAGTTGCAGTAGAATAGGGACTTAATAGTGGAAGAAGTAAAATTATGAATGGAATTAGAAAAAGTAAATCCTAAAATAAAATATTCTTAACTTTCTTTTAGCTAAACGTGGAACAAATACATTAGAATTGAGGAAGTTAACTCACTAGTATATAGTCAGATTGTTTTCAAAGTAATAAAATTAAAATAATTACTTTACAAAATTGAAGATAGTTTGTTAGTTTTTGTTTTGAATTCCAAGACGTGAAACACAAAGATTCGATTAAATTTGTTTTCTTAAAGCATTTTAAGTCTGGTACCTGAAACTAACGACACGTTGTTATTGAAAAGAATGTTTGTCCATTTATACTGTGTTTTATAACAAATCCAATGTACTTAAACAGTTTTGTGTTTGGTTTATAGTTTTAGAAATCTGATTTTGGCCATTTTTTCAAGTTTCGGACATTAATATTTTTAATTTTTTTATTAATAAGATAACTATATTAATAATTATAAGCTAACATAATTGTAGATCAAAGAAATAACTAAAGGATCACATTTACAATGCACAATCAAAACTAAATCACGTGGAAGAAATTAAAATTTATTGGTATTAGGGCTAAAAATAAATTATAGGAATAATTCCATGTTGAATAAAATCGTAATGTGTTAGGATTATCTAATATTTAATATTTTGAAATAAACTAGCTTAAGCAGATTAAGCAGAGACGGTAGAGTATTGATGGGAGAGTCCCAGATTAAGCAGAAATGACAGACGTACTTTCATGGTCTTCTAAATGAGGAGGGGGCCGGGATATAGTGCTAGGGGATTTGGGGCATTCGGAGAGTCTCCAAGACTTTAGGTATTGCAGGCGCATTAAGGTGGAGGAGGCCGCGGGGGCTTTGCGTAAGATGAGTAGGGGTAGAGCGCCCGGGCCAGACGAAATTCTGGTTGAGTTTTGGAAGTGTGTAGGTAGAGCAGGCTTGGAGTGGCTGACTTGGTTGTTCGATATAATTTTTAGGACGAAGAGGATGCCGGATGAGTGGAAGTGGAGTACAGTGATACCGTTTTACAAGAACAAAGGTGATATTCAGTGTTGTAATAATTATAGGGGTATCAAGTTACTAAGCCATACCATGAAAGTCTGGGAAAGGGTGGTGGAGGTGAGGGTGAGGAAGACGGGGGCTATATCCGACAACCAGTTTGGGTTCATGCCGGGTTTCTCCACTACGGAAGTTATCCACCTTATTAGGAGGTTGGTGGAACAGTATAGGGATAAGAAGAAAGATCTGCACATGGTGTTTATTGACTTGGAGAAAGCGTATGACAAGATCCCTAGGGAGGTGCTCTGGAGATGTCTTGAGGCAAAGGGTGTGCCGGTAGCTTACATCATAGCGATCAAGGACATGTATGATGGAGCTAAGACTAAGGTTAAAACTGTGGTAGGCGACTCGTACCATTTCCCGATTGTTATGGGGTTGCACCAAGGCTCTGCGCTTAGCCTGTTCTTATTTGCCTTAGTGATGGATGCACTGACACACCATATTCAACGGGATGTGCCATGGTGTATGTTATTTGCTGATGACATAGTTCTAATTGATGAGATGGGGGACGGTGTTAACGAGAGGTTAGAGGTTTGGAGACAGACCCTCGAGTCTAAGGGTTTTAAATTGAGCAGGTCTAAGACACTCACCTGGAATGCAAGTTTAGCACTGAGTCGAGAGAAGTAGGCAGGGAAGTGAGGCTTGGATCATAGGTCATCCCCAAGAGAGATAGTTTTAAGTACCTTGGGTCGGTTATTCAGGGGGACGGAGAGATCAACGAGGACGTCACTCACCGTATAAGGGCAGGCTAGATGAAATGGAGGCTTGTATATGGAGTCTTGTGTGACAAGAAAGTGCCACTGATACTCAAAGGTAAGTTTTATAAAGTTGTGGTTAGACCGGCCATGTTGTATGGGGCAGAGTGTGGCTGGTTAAGAACTCTCATATCCAGAGGATGAAGGTAGCATAGATGAGGATGTTGAGGTGGATGTGCGGGCATACTAGGATAGATAAGATTAGGAATGGAGATATTCGGGTGAAGGTGGGCGTGGCCCCTGTGGATGACAAGATGCGGGAAGCGAGACTCAGATGGTTCGGGCACGTGCGTAGGAGAAGCCTTGATGCTCCGGTGAGGAGGTATGAGCGGTTGGATGTTGTGGGTACGAGAAGAGGTAGAGGACGCCCTAAGAAGTATTGGGGAGAGGTGATCAAGCTGGCACGACTATAAATTTTCGAGGACATGGCCCTTGATAGGAAGGTCTGGAAGTCAAGCATTAGGGTTGTAGGCTAGGGGTAGTATAGCTTTTCCTACTTCATACCAGGGGTGAGGCGGGGTTGGATAGGGTTGATCTTAGAAGGCTTGTGGTTTATGTTGAGTCCATACTATCCTTTCTGTTTATCTTAGCCTCGGGCCTTAAATACTGGTTACTGTTATTGTATGTCATTTATCTTTTGATTTTTATACTTCTGTTACTATTTCTATGGTTTCTGCTGACGTTACTAATGAATTATCTCTTCTTGTTTTATTTCTGTCTTCCTGAGTTGAGGGTCTATCGAAAATAGCCTCTCTGCCCCATCTGGATAGGGGTAAGGTCTGCGTACACACTACCCTCCCCAAACCCCACTTCATGGAATTATATTGGGTGGCTGTTGTTGTTGTTGTTGTTGTTGTTGTTGAAATAAACTAGCTGGATATTAAATTCTTTAAACTGAAGCTCTAATTCATACTAATTCCACATAGGGGTATCAATGAATATTTAAAAACCGACTAAACCGATCGAATTGTACCGCACCGAATCAATATTTAGGTTTCTTTTAATAGAATCATATGTTTTTATATAAATCTACAATCTTACCGATAATTAGGAAAGGTTTTTTGTTTTATGAAAATAAAGCAAAAAAATACCGAACATACGAAATAAATTTTTATGTGAAAAATATATTTATATATTAAGTTTAAAAATAATAAAGTATTAAATTTTTCCTTTGGGCCTTGGAATTATGAAAATGGTTACATGCCAACAAGTAATTAAAATCAAAATCCTAATTCCCAACCTATTATGCTACTCCTACTTAAACTAAATTATTTCCACCATATTCACTAGCATGACACAAAGTATTCTAACGATCATGAGTAGAAAACTACAATATAGTAAATATGTTTTCTTTCGTATGATTTAGATTTATCTTTTTGAATATTTAATCTTTCATAGACTTTATTCTTGAGTCTCAGCTTAGTTAATATATTTCTACTCGTGTGATTTATCTTTTCTTTGTCTTTGCTTAGTTTCTTTTACGCTGATGTAGAGTAGTTTTGTAAGGCTCTGTAAAATTTCGCCAAGGATTTAAGCTTTTATGGTGCCAAAGTAAGTTAATGTATCACGGTACGGATTTTTGGATTGTGCAATGCATCGTGGAGTTGGTAAAAATTATTTGCAGAAAATGACGATTATGTTGTCAATTATGCTATCGCGGATCTGTTCCGCAGACCGCAGAATGAGTCAGAAGCAACTCAAATTTGAGAGACATTTTATGATCCATTATGAGACCGTGGATCTGTTCTGCTGATCGCGGCTCCATCTCGGATTTGACCAGACCCAACCCAGATTTTGAAGACTATTTTATAAGCTATTTCGCTGACCGCGAATTTGTTCCGTTGACCGCGGAATCCATCGCGAATTTGTCATCGGGAGGTTATTTTTGGAAATTTTCTAATTCGACTCTATTTTAATATTAGGCCTTATGGGGTTATTTTAGAAGGTATAACCTGATATTCTAGAGTGAGGAGAGAAATTTGAAGAGAGAGGGAGGAGTTATATCAACTTTACTCTTCAATTCTTGCTCAAATCTTGGGATTCAAGAAGAAACTAACAACGTCTTCAACCAATCAAGTAAATCTTTACCTGTAAGCTTTCATGCAAAGTTTGTATTGGGTTTAAGTAAAGATGTTATTGTTCTGGGGCTTATGAGATGGTGATCGGAAGCCATAAGCCCTCTATTTTAAAATTTAGTGTGTTTGAATATTGGAGGATATGATTCTTGTGGGTTGGAGGTGTATGATTGGGCATGCATCTACCAATGAAGGTTATCGAGTGTTGTAGGGATATTGTAGAGTGATTGCTTGCTTGAAATTGGTTGCGGGGTGGAGGAATTTCCATCTTGAATCTTGTAGTCGATTTTGCATAGTAGGTAGTTGACGAAATTTTTAAGAGACTTATATCACGAGAATCCTTCTTATAATGGTTCAATTGAACTATGTTAATGTAGATTCAATTTCTAAGAGTAGTGGAACACCGTAGTGATTCTAAGGAAATCTCAATCGAGGTATGTTGGCTAAACTCCCTGTAGAATAGGATTCCATAAGTTCCTCATGAACTCCAATTATGGTTTGTTCGAGATCATATTCTTATTATGTTAAGTTGCCTCAAAGGGGTGACTTATCTAATGTCTACATACCCAAGTCATGCTTTAATTGTCATCTTTATGCGCATCCTTCAAAAATATTTCAAGTACGATTGCCTTCTCAAATGCTTATAAGTTCAATTCATGCTTCAATTACTCTCACTGTGCTCATTTTCTCTCCTTGATATATATTCCAAGTGTCTTAAGCTCTTATTACTTGTGTGGTTGTAGCAATGATTCCTAATGTTTTAAATACCTTTAAGGTTTTATGATGACCCATAGCAACATTATAGAGGTTCACGTTTATAAATAAGCATGACACCGAAAATTAAGGCATTCCAATGTTTCCAATCACAATATGTATGCTTTTAAAATAATAAATGCAAACGACTTTGATCTTAAGTCCCAAGAATGACAAACTTAGCTAATGACCTTCAGATGACAAACGAGTGTATAACAGGATGAAAGAGAAATGCCATATGTTAAATAATGATGAACCTTAAAGATAATAAATTGGGCCCATGCACCATAGTAATCTACTCATTGATTCTTCACACATGTGCTAATGTAATAAGCTATGCTTCATCATGATGAAAATGAAATTGAAGTATTACAATAATCCGAAAATCTTATGCCCTAAATATAATATTATTCGTGTTGTTTTGAGCTTGAATATGGTCATGTGCATAATAATGTGCTACACCCCCTATGGATGATCTGGTGAAGCGCATAGGTGCATAGTATAGATGAGCGTTATGAATGATCTGGTGACACGCATAAGTGCATATTAAAGGTTGGCTATAGATGGACTGGTGGAGCGCATAGTCAGGACAAATAATAGGTAAGGCATGGATGGTCTGGTGAAGTGCATAAGTGCATAGTATAGATGTGCCCTATGGATCATCTGGTGACACGCATAGGTGCATATTAAAGGTTGGCTATGGCAGACTGGTGGAGCGCATAGTCAACACAGTCAATAGGTGAGCCCTATGGACGGTCTAGTAAAGTGCATATGTGCATAGTATAAACGAGACATGTGGATGGTCAGGTGACACGCATAGGTGCATATTAAAGGTTGGCTATGGACGAACTAGTGAAGCGCATAGTCAGCACAGTTAATAGGTGAGCCCTATGGACGGTTAGGTAAAACGTATAGGTGCATAGTATAGTTGAGATCTATGGATGGTATGGTGACACGCATAGGTGCATAGTAAGGGTTAGCTATGAACAGGATGGTGGAACGCTCGGTCATCGCAGGAAATAGGTGAACCCTATAGACGGTCTGGGAAACGCATAGGTGCCATTTTTATTGTCTTCTACCGGAACATAGTGTTACATTTACATTATATCTCTCTGTCTCATACATAGCTCACACGGCCCACTCGATCCAAAAAAAGTGTAGAATGACTTTAAGTACATTATGACTTGACATATAATTCTATTGGTTATTTCATATCTTCTTGATTTACTATATTTATCTCTCTTTGAGCACCGTATTTTTGTATATTATTATGTATGCTTTATATACTAGTACTATTTCACTTATAATAATGTCCCTTTTGCGGGGATCCTGCATCTTTAATAGATGCAGGTGACACTCCAGCAGGCGACATAAGTTCTTTATAGGAACGGGCCTTCATTCAGTCATTTTTTGTGAGCCTCATTCTACATCTGAGGTATACATGTTTCTATTTTTGGACTTATCTTCTATTTTGGGTATAGTCGGGGCCTTATCACCGATACATTTTTATTTTATTTTTTGATGTCTTAGAGGCTTCGTAGACAGTTGTGGGTGATGTTATGTACGGTAATACATTATTTCTTTCATGTTATGTTATAAAACTTATGCATGGAATGTGACATATTTTACTTCATAAACTTTAAAATGTTTTCCACCTGATGGGACGCAACTATTGTAAAAGAATGGTTTGTTTTGATCTTCTAAATTCTGTATGGGCACTCATGGAAAAGATATGGAATGGAGGCTTGCTTGA
>AWOL01S0006585.1:86941-99974 GCA_000715115.1 Nicotiana otophora | reverse complement strand
CTTGCCTAGTATCGAGATAGGCGCCATCACGATAGGTTGGGATTTTGGGTCGTGACATATTCATAAAGGAGTAAAATAATCTTTCCAACCATGGAAGTCACATATACTAGAGAGGAAAACAGTGACTCAAGAAAGATCTCAACGCTAGGCTATTTTCCATTGGATATGATACCACATAGGTAAATATTATGGTGATGCATGTATAGGCATAAATGAGCAGATGTTATCCATTTGAATCAAAAGGTTCTGTACGAAATTCATCAGGTATTGTCCCTTGTTCAGAATTTAGGGAAGCAGTGGGAAGTATTAACCTAGGGTTATAACGCAATTCAAGGAACCCATTATAGAACTTAATTTTTCAAGAGGTTATAAATATAATGAATTGTAATTAAGAGGCTTCACGAATACTGTGCCTCGTTGTAAGAGTAGATACAGAGAATTACGCATAAAGTTGTTTGGGTTCTATCCCAACGTTTATAGTAACATAAGAAGTGACATATGACAAAGTGGAACTGGGATCAATAAGTGCATACACATCATGAGATCGGACAGTCAATATACCTATAACCACATCTGGAGAAACCTCAAACCATTGACGTCTCCTCATAGCATAAAACCTGATGGGCCCTCCCGAGCTCTGAATACCACCCCTAGCTGTTCCACGCCCTGCAGGAGTTATAGTGTCTCTAGCTGGGGGAGGCGTTGTGGATGTAGTAGCTACATAACTGGCTGACTGTGCCATACCCTTGCCCATGCTCTGGCGAGACAAATAACAATCTCTTTGAAAGTGGCCCGTCATACCACACTTGTAGCATACCTTTGTACCATAGTGACACACTCCCGGATGGCATCTCCCATACTTCAAACAACGGGGATGAGGTCCGCTGAACTGACTCGTCTCACTAGCCTGATATTTACCTTTTTTGGCATAAATCATAACCATACCCCTTATCCTTCCTCCAAGCTTCCAATGCGGGATTAACAATTCCAGCACCAGATTGTTGTGTGGGCGTTTGGAATTTCCCAAAGATACCACCTCTAATGCACTGCTGAGCATACTCACAACACAACGCCAAATGTTCCTTCCCGCATGACTGACATAACTGGATGGGTGTACCCAACCTAGGGCATTTGTTCTTCTTGTGCCCCCTCTTTCCACAGCCATAACATATTTCAAGGGTCATCAAACATGTTGCCAAGTGTCGCTTCTTGCAAATTACACAATCCGGTTCATTAGCACCAACAACCCTCTTTCATTTCTTAGATTCTCTCACCACATGATCCGATGGTGCGGTGACAGTGGTAGGAATAAGGACACTTCCCTTAGCAACAAGTTCTTCCAACCCCTCCACGGCTCGACGCATTCTCCCAACAAACTCTTGTGTAATCTCCCCCAGATTCAATGGAGCGGTCATTCCCTCCTCGTTGTTATGAACTCGTGGATTACTCATCTGAAAAAACTCATGAGACATAACGAGGAAATTAACTTCCTATCTTGAGCTCTATCACACGATCTGGAGTATCAAAGAAGTGTGAAATTCCTAAATGTCCAAGTAGCCTCCTCATTATAGATGTGGTCGACAACACACAGATAAGAAGGACTCTACTAGACACGGCTCTGAGATATCCTGGGACACTTTAAAACCTTAGGCTCTGATACCAAGTTTGTCACGCCCCTAACTCCGAGAGCGCGACCGGCGCTCAACCGAGAGAACACGGCCGAGCAAGCCTATTAGATTTCCTTTTTCCCAACCTCATCAATGAATAAAGAGGAGATGTACTCCATTAATCATTCACTGAAAAGAATTTATTAACAACTTCCTTTTTCATTCTCATTAGCATCTTCATTCATAATTTCCAAAATATTACGAGTTTATAGAATTAATGAAAAACATGATTTCCAAATACCAACATTTCTAGTTCAATTCCCAACTTCAACCACAACCCACAACCTGTCTGCGGAGGCTCTTAATAAGATAGAAGAGAAATATGGAAATGCCAACAACAAGGCCCCGGCTATACCTCAAAACACAGTACACGAGAAACAAAAGATACATGACCCGGAAATGAAGTGGGCTCACCACATCAGCTGAAAAGAGTGCACTGCTATCACTGATCAATGCCGCTTGCTTTAGAATCACCTGCATCCATAAAAGATGCACCGCCCCCGGCAAAAGAGACGTTAGTACTGTCGAATAGCACTAGTATGCATAGCTAGAAGTCCTCTTTCAAAAAAGAATGCCCATATAACAAAAGGAAACACATAGCAAAAGAAAGTCATAATCAACAATATCCAAATGTTAAGTTAAAACATATTAATTTTCAAAATACGAACTTCATATACAATTTTGGTTGGGAGATCATTAGCACCGATATACCACCGTCTTTGTTAGCATGGAGTCCGATAACGCCCGATCGGCTAGGCCATCTCCCCACGAACAATGTGGTTTGACATGTGATGCGAAAGAAAGTTGTTACCAAGAGTAGCACCACCATATGCGCAATATGGCGTCTGATCTCCACCCATTCAGCTAGGCCGCCTTCCCACATATGTCGCGAGGGTTGACTTTTCCAATCCACAAAGGTTCCAGTTTCATCCCAATTAAGGGGAATAATATCACAATTTCCCAAAGGTTCCAACTTCATTCCAAATAAGGGGAATAATTACAATCCACCCCTACACTGGCACATGTAGTTTCAGGCTAGGGCCTTATGACCCAGCCTTCCTCAGTTTTGCTAATGATGCTCCCAAAAACATTTTTGATTTGATTTGGAAACAGAAATATCATAAATACAATTGTACTCACCTCAACATCTTTCACATTGTATAAATTATAATTAATATTCCCAGTCATTCACAACGACAATATTTCCTTGGCTCATTAGGCCATTCACAAGATCCTTTATTCCTGTCACGATGGCCATATTTCATAATCCGCACTTTCACCTCTTTCAATTTCAAAGATCACCATCAAGTATCAACATATAGGATATTTCAAAAATCATATACATCAAATCAATTTGAAATGTAAATTTCAAACACAAATGGGTTCTTCACAAAGAATGAGGCATACCATCCAACATTAGAAAAACACATGAAAATCATAAACAATCAATATACCATTTATTCTTACAATGATCTTCCCTAGAAATGACAATGTACCAGTTCAGCACATGAGTATATAGAACTCGAATCACACCAGATATATTTATAAAGCAAAGCATTAGTTAAAGCAACCACTAATGGGCATGAATTGAGTACAAAAGCTTTTAGGTAATTCTATCTTCGAAGTCATTTTTAAACAATTGAGTTGAGGCTCATTTCACATTCTTTATCACATCTTCTCAAATCATTTGCACAACTAGACACAATCATAACTTAAATTCTTGTCACGTTGGCCACATTTGTGTCACGTTGGCCACACTCTATATCCCCAATTAACTTATTTCACTTCCAACCATCTTTATAGATTATCAACAATAAGACATTTCCAAATCAAGACTTTAGGTACACATATGAGCAATTTAGAGTCTTAAGAATATTGAGATGTTCTCACACAATTTGGCATACTATCTTTCATTGAAACACGACTCAAAGCCATAACCTTTTAATACACAACCCATACTTTGAAACTTACGAAAACATTATGGAATTCAATTCCAAGAGAGAATGTTTAGCCAACATACCTCAATCGAGCTTCCTTAACTCTAGAATGATTCAGAATTCTTAGCAATCCAGATCTATTTTGAGACATAACAAAATTGAACCATAATTAGGAAGATATTCATGGTCTCAGCTCATTTAACAAATTTATTAGACACTAGGTGTGAAAATTTAACCACAAGGTTCTTCTACAAGATTTCCTTCACTCCACAACCCAATCCTTACTTATTTCAGCTCAACAATCTTCCCACAATTCTTATTGGTACATGCATGTATAAATAATAATCTCATACCCATGAATCATACTCCTAATCAACCATCTTTTACCCAATTGCAAAATTGAAAACTAGGGTATGGAACCTTACCTCTTAGATGAAGAACTTGTGGGTTTTCCTTGTTAATCTTCCAAGATTTGAGCAAGACTCGATGAATAATTAGCCTAGGGTTTCCTCTCTCTAAAACACACTCCCTTCTCTCTAGAACATCAGAATGTTTGCTCAAAAATTACCCTTTGCGTGTATTTCACAAAGTAGGGTCGGTTTGTAAGAACCCAAAAATGGAGTTCCGGAACAGGTTCTGCGGTCGCAATTGCCACCGCATAATGGATATGCGGACCGCATATCAGTCGCATAATTACAGACCAAAAAGATCAAAAATCTGTCTGTGTATGCGATCACTATGCTGTCCATATAGCTGTCATGCGATCGCATAATGCACCGCATAACAGTTATGCGATCGCATAATCGACTGCATAATTGCCCCCAGACTGGACCTTCTCCTGCTCATATCTGCGACCATTATGCGGCCCGTAGTGTGGTTCTGCGGTCGCATAATGGACCGTAGAAATGCGTTTTTCCGCCAAAAAGTTTCCTTTACTTTCCGGTGCATTGTTCAACCTAAAAGGTTCGAGCTCGCCGCGAATATTTTATACCATCCTCAAACACGTAAGCCTACTCGGGCACCACGAAACCGTGAATTCACTTGTGAAATGTACGGGGCTTTACATTGAAATACTTCAAAATTTTCCAGGGTGTTACAATTTCTAGGCTTCAACAAGATCTTGATAAACAAAACACTTCGTCTACTTCCTCTCTCTAGAAATCTCTCACTTCTCTCTAAAATATCAGGTTTTAGCTCAAAAATGACTTACCCTATCTCTCTACCGGGACTTGGGGGTATTAAATGATATCATACGTGTACAACCGCACACCTGGGCAAGTGGCCGCACATCTGGCCGTGCACCTGACGCAGAAACTCTCAAATATGCACGACCGCACATATGACATAGGTCCAGTAAAATAGCAATAACTCTCTGTAAAAATATCCAAATGCCAAACGGTTTGATGCGTTGGAAACTAGACTCCGAGGTCTTTAATTTGATAGGTATATCACCACATAAGTCGTTATTGTGGGACTTATATTCATTTGAATTCGGGTCTTGTGCCAATTGGAACATCCTTTTCACTTAATGTGTCCAGCTTGTTCCACACAAGTTCTTGCCATTCCCATAACTCCTTAGTATGTTCCAACACACCTTAAACATACATTATCATTTCAAAATAATGTGGCTCTATCCCATGGGTCTCCGTTAATATTCAAATACGTTATTCCCAAATACAGTTGGCGCACTTTAAAATCTTAAATCATTAGAAATATTTTTTACGTGGCCTTACACTTACCTCTTAGATGAAGATCCTGTGATTAGCTTTCTTGATTATTGGAGATTGGCGCAAGATTGGATGATTAGAAAATTAGGTTTACTCCTTCTCTCTCTAAAATGCTCTTACATCTCTCTAAAATATCAGGTTTTAGATCAAGAAATGACTTAACCCCTCTCTCTACCTAAACTTGGGGGTATTAAATGACTCCTATATGCGCAGCAGCGCACCGTGGCAAGTGGCCGCGCATCTGGCCACGCACCTGAGGCAGAAAATCTCAAATATACGCGGCCGCTCATCTGAGCGCGCATATGATACACGTCCAGTAAATTGGCCATAACTTTCTGTAGCAATATCCAAATGACAAACGGTTTGATGTGTTGGAAACTATACGCAATGTTATTTAAATGGATAGGTAGATCATCACCTAAGTCAGTATATTAAGGGAGTTATATTCATTTGAAGTCGGGTCTTGTGCCAATTGAATCATCATTTCCACTTAATGTATCCAACTTGTTCCACACAAGTTCTTGCCTTTCACAAAACTCCTTAGTATGTTCCAACACACCTTAAACATACATTATCAATTCAAAATTATGTTGCTCTATCCCATAGGTCTACTTTAATACTCAAATACATTATTCCCAAATACCATTGGCGCACTTTAAAATCATAAATCATTAGGAAATGTTTATGAGGCCTTACAGTTTGGGAGTCCGACATAGAGATTTGGAGTTGAAAGAAGTGAACAGGTTATTCTCAAGATTTGCTCCATGAAGATATTATATGAATTGTTAAATAAGGAAAGTAGGTGTAGTGCACATTGGGCCTTGTGGAATCTTGAAAGAAATAGGACAATCTATGAGTATGATGTTTCCCCAATGTTGTTCTCTATGCACCTGGTGCTTCATGTGTCTATGTCAAAGAGGGTAATTGGAAGACCTTTTGTCTATCGTTCAGTTTGAAGCTATTGAAGGTAAAGTAGATAATTGGATTGTGAGAGGTACCTTATGGTCATCCTTGTTAGATAAGTCCGGAAGTTGGGATTGCCTCCGTTAAACTGCTATAGCTAAGTCAGTGAGTCGAGGAGGTCATCTCAAAGGCCGAGTGTGTTGTGGAGAGGAAATATTCTCACTTGTTTAAAGAGCCAAATAGCTATGTTTCAAAAGGTACTTTCTATGTGTTATGATTTAGTGCAATTTATGTCAAGGTACACTTCTGATAACGTAATGCCCTTAATATTGAGGTCGGAGTTATTAATATATATTTTGATGCTTTCTTGAGTTGTGGATGTGTTGTTAGGAGTTATTTTGGTGATTCTCTGACAAATGGTTATGCCTAATTAGAGGGGAGACTCTGCCGAAAATTCTTGAAATTTGGGGAGTTAGCCAAATGTTTGAGCTTTTGGCCTGAGGATAATGATTTAAGTCACATTGGGTGTCTATGGTGGACTCTAAACCTCATCTGAGAACAAATGATCCCAGCCGAGGGAAAATGTAAGGCCCCGTTAAAATTTCCTAATGATTTAAGATTTTAAAGTGCGCTAGCGCTATTTTAGGATAATGTATTCGAGTATTAAAGGAGACCTATGGGATAGAACCACATTATTTTGAAATGAAAATATATGTTTAAGGTATGTTGGATCATACTAAGGAGTATTGTGAATGGCAAGAATTTGTATGGAAGAAGTTGGATTCATTAAGTGGAAAGGATGTCTCAATTAGCACAATACCCGGCTTCAAACGAATGCCACTTCCCAAATCTAAAGACTTAGGTGGTGATGTACCTATTAAATTAAATCCCTTTAAGTCTAGAAAAAGTTTCCAAATCATCAAATAGTTCATCATTTGGATATTTCTATAGAAAGGTATGGCCATTTTACCAGACCTATGCCATATGCGTGACCGCACATATAAGGGGGGTTCTGCCTTATGTGCATAGCCAGATGCGCGGTCACTTGCCCATGTGTGCGGCCGCACACATAGAAGCCCTATAAATACATCTAAGGTGTAACACTCAGTAAATCCGGATTTGTTGTGGATGCGTTAGATGAGTATTAATGTGTCCTTTTAGACATATAAAGTCCTATTGGGATGAGTATGGGTGGAAAAATTGTTTTAGAATCAGGACCGAGACTTAGGTGTATAAAATTCAATAGAATCGACTAAGTTTATGGGAGGTCCGTCTTATAGCCTTAGACAGTGCAAGGCCATGAAAACTCACGGCCATAGACAGTGCAAGGCCATAAAAACTCAGTGCCCTAGATAGTACAAGGCACACTCCAAGGCATCAACCTCAGCGCCCCAGACAATGCAAGGCATTATGGTTTGGGTGCCTCCGATGGCGACTTGCACAATTATTTCGGCACCCCTAATGATGCCACGCGTAGGTGTGGTTTATCCGAGCTACTTTTATTTTCCTCCTTAATTTTGGGACGTGTTTACTTATTTAAAAGCCCTACCTCGTTCGCCCACACCCCAAACACGAAAACTTACTCAAGAAAGCAAGCTCTCAAGAACCTAGCTTCTCCAAGGTCCCTCCATCATCCAAGGTATGTTCTAACGATGATTCTAAGTTAATTTTAATTCTCCAACACCATATTAACATAGGTAAATCCTTACACTCATTAGATATTCAGTCGAGATACCATTGTTGAGAAAGGAATCCCTAGAACTCGAATTCAAGAGGAGTGAACTTCGCAAAGGTAATATTTCTACTCCCTAATCATTTATAACTATGAATTGATAAGTTTTTGGGAGAATAGTAAATGGGTTTGATAAAGATAACCATAAGAATAAGGGTTTTGGATTGTTGAACTATGATTGTTGTAAACATTTGGGTGATGGGAAATGGTGTTAGTTACATCTATTTGGGATTGTAGAATCACCTAGAAGTAGTAGAATGAGAACATGGTGAAGAAAAGACAAATTACTAAGGTCGATGAGGCTTTACACCCATAAGGTGTTTGATAAAATTCCTAAGTTACTAAAACAGGAGCATTAGTGCTAATATTGGCTCCTCTTGATATATATATATATCGACGTAGATTATCGTTGAAAGAGGCGACGAATATCGTGATACTCTTAAAAAGGGCCAGAGCTAAGGTATGTGAGGCTAACTATCTCTCTTGACGTTTGGGAGTGTTTATGATTCTCCATACGTCCCATTCATTATGATTGTTACGAGTTTCCTCAGAAAGTAATTATGCCCTAGTCCCATGAATAGTTGTAGAATTTATATTCTCAAGATGGCATAGTTTCATAATCATTCAATATCCTATGAGCTTCAGTTATGACAAAGCAATTTATTATGAATACATGTCTCAATCTAGTTCTATTCAACATTCCAGTATCATGTAACTTAGTATAGTTTAGTATCATATATTGCATTATGATTCTCAGGTTCTAATTGTAAATTCCTGAATGTTGAACACCTGTATTTGAGCCTGAGGCTGCAGTTTATGCTTTGTGCATCTTTGGTACTGAGGCCGCAGTTTATGCTTTATGCATTTTTAGGCCTGAGGCCGCAGTTATGTATACGTATACTTGGGCCCGAGGCTGTAGCTTGTGCACATATATATTGGGCCTGAGGCTGCAGTTTAATATTCAGACTAACAGCTGGTTCATCAGTCAGAAGAAGGAGTATTCATATCCTTACCTCCTTTGTTTAGTTCAATTATCAATTATAATTTCAGTTTCACTTTTAGCAGTTATTGTTTCAGTTATTATTTAATGATAATTTCAGTATTCAGTTATCAGTTCTTAGTTATCAGCTCAGTTTCAGTTTCTGTATTTACAGTTCTTTCTTTTAGTTGTTTTACATACCAGTGCAATTCAAATATACTGACGTCCCTTTTTTCCCGGGGTATGCATCTCACAATGCAGGTAACGATATACAGGTTGACGATTATGCTTGCTAGGACATCTCATATCAGCTATTGGTGAGCCCTCACTCTTTTCGGTAAACAATTCGCATTTTAGTATTCTTAAAGTCTTCGTAGACTATAGTTCAGCCAGTCAGATGTTAGCAGAATTGTATGTGTTAACCTTGTCGGCTACTCATTTACACTTGCACACTTTTCAGTATTTTCTGCATCTATGATAATGCAGGCAGTCTCTTTAATAGATCATCATGTTGTTTATTTATATCTAGCTTACAATTATACCACATGTTGATCCAGCGATACAGTTGGTTCACTCGGTCACATGCAGTCAGGCACCGAGTGTCGTGTTACGCCCAGGCCATGGTTCGGGACGTGACAAAGCTCGGTATTATAGCATTATGTTCAAGTGTCCTAAAAAGTCTATAAAGTCGTGTCTAGTGGAATTTCTTTTATAAGTGTGTGCCGTCCATGCATATAAATGGTTAACTACTAAGACATTCAAGATTGTCTCATTTCATTCTACTCTAGATCGTGCCATGAAACTTAGAGAAATAGGTAACCTTCTCTTCCTATCGAATTCCAGATGTATCAAATGCCTAAGCGACGGGTAGGAAACACCCAAGGTCCTAGAGAGGGTGATAGCCCATTGAGGTATAATTAAGAAGTACAGGTTGGTAACAAATGAGACACGAGAGGATGTTGAAAGTGGGATACAATGGATAGTAGTACATATTAGAGCATAACCTCATCAGAAAGTACAAAAGCATTTATCATGTTTTATGGTTAGCAGTTCACCTCAGTTACCAGTTATGCAGTCTATCAGTTAGCAGGTTTATGGTTATTCAGTATGCCAGTATGTAGTTTTTAGTTAAAAAAAAATAGATCTCCAATTTTTAGTGTATTCCAATTCTGGTGACTTCTGAGTACACACTGATGTATATTGGTGATAAAAGAAAATGTAAGTAACAATGATTATTGCTAAATATTCACGTGTTTTAGGTACAAATTAAGACTCAAGACTCATCGGATGGTGCAGAAAGTGATTTACCAGATGATGGTATACTCTGAAGGATAAGTTTGTGTATGGTAGCGTATCTATATGTGTTTTTACCTCATAAAACAAATTCATTTTATTTTTTGTAAATGGAGCCACATGTTGGACGATGATATTTCAAAATATTAGACCCCACGGCGTAACAAGTTAAGAATTTAATTGCAGCGGGCATGAATTGATGACCATAGTTTTGGACAAAAAAAGAGCCAAAGGGCAAAATAAATAAGACTCATGCATGAGTAAGAAGATATGATGTACAAAATGTGAATCAAGAGCAACCGATATTAAATTTCAGGGAATTATTTTAAGTTGTTAGGATTTATTCATATTAGAATTAGAATGTACCACATTAGTAAGTTACCATAAGAAGCAGCTATTATTGTAAGATAAAGGATATGACAGTTCCCCTTAGGTTATGTGACTAAGTGTTTACCGCATATGTTTATAGTCTGATATGATTTTGAAGTGTATAGAAAGTTTGGGGTTTGATATTCCAATTTCATTTAAGACATATGATATTTCAATAAGTGTGATCAATGTGAATCGTTAAAAAAGAGATAGTAAGCAATCGTAGAATAGGGTCGGATGGTAAGGGAAGTTAGAAATAACATTATGCTTCACTTTAGTTATCCAAAGTAGAACAAGAATACATGATTCTGGCAGGTGGTTAGTAAAAGAATTGTAAGTAGGTTTTTAGTTGATACAGTGAATTAGAAATTTCATCAGAGCTATAGAGGTACAATTTGATTCACTTAGCGAGGTTAACTCTAGTTAGTGGATGACAGTTTGAAATATCGAACGTGTGTTACAACCCAAAGAGTTTAAGTTAAACCCGAAGTACAATGACAGTGGAAGAATAAAAAAATCAGCTAGGCAGTAAGAGAGCCAACAACAGAATAATAGCCTTTTAGAATTTTCAAAAAGGGGTCTCCCCAAGATCGACAGTGTGAGTAGAGTTAAATCATTAAGATTGTGTATGATAGTTGTGAATACATCAGCTTTCCGTTTATGTAAGTAATTCATTTTTTCCTAGTAAGAAAGATTTCTCAGAAGTAAGTCGGATGATGAGCCATCACTGACGTAAAGTGCATAGAATTGCAGAAAAAAAGGAAAGTTGGTCGCATACCAAAAATAAAGAGAAGGATCCGCAAGTACAAGACCTTAACCTTTGGTTTAAGGGGGAGCTGCGAAAATCATCAGTAAGTTCGGTTGGAGATTTGAAACCCACATATTTAGCATAGGATATAAAAACTATAAAATCATGCCCAGTTATGTATCACGAGGGTAGTACCATTGCACGAGATTCAAAACCCACATGTTGTTTTCCAGAATAGGACTTGTTCCTCCTTAGTACCCGAAGTGAAGGATATCCCTACTTTTTGAAGTTGAAAGAGGGGATTCACATGCATAAGATGATGGCTTTTGAACAAGGGGGAGAGGATGGTACTTTGAGGTACCAATATGGATTGTGTATCCTAGACGTAAACGGACATAGAGAACGATGATCATTTTAGAAGCCCATAATTCCAAGTATTATATCTATCGAGGTTCCCCTAATATGTATAATGATCTTAAAGAGATTTATTGATGGAATGACATGAAAAAGAACGTCACAGACTTTGTGGCCAAGTGTATGAATTGTCAGCAAGTGAAAGTAAAGCAGCACAAATCCTAGTGTTTTACCATAGAATATTCATATCCTTTAGTGGATATGGTAAATATGGGCCTTATAATAGGATTATCTCGCTTACTTGAAAAGCATGGTTTGTATGGGCGAAGGTGTAGATCACTAATTGGTTGGTTCGAAGTTGGCGAAGCAAAGTTGTTAGGAGTAGATTTGGTCAATCAGTCTATAAAGAAAGTCAAGTTGATTCAAGAGCATTTGAAGACTGCTCAGAGTCGCCAAAGGTCATATTTGAACATGCAACATAGAGACCTATAGTTTCATTTCGATGATTGGATGTTTCTAAATGTCTCGCCTATGAAAGGTGTTATAAGATTTGGAAAGCTTAGTCCCGGATATATCAGGTCGTATAGGATCTTACGAAGTATCGAGCATGTAGCTTACGAATTAGAGTTGACAGCAGAATTGGTGGTTGTACATGCAGTATTTCACGTATCATGTTATAACATTCAAGTTTCCAGTGTTCAGATCTCATGTCACGGCATCTATGTTTCTGATATTTAGATATCATGTTAGAACATTTATGTCTTGTCAAGTACTTAGATACTCATGTCAGTCCAGTACTAAAATATTCATGCCAGCCTAGTACTTAGATATTGATGTCAGTTTAGTGCCCAGCTATTCACGTCAGCTCAATACTCAAATATTCGTGCCATTTCAGTATTTATATATCCACGTTAGTTCAGAATTGACGTATCAATAATAGACTAGGATTCATGTATATGTTTCATGTAATGCGTATAATGATGCCTTATGAAGCTAGTTATGCTCCATTAGCTGGCAGGTATTTTTGAGAAATGTCGAAGGTAGCTATCCTTCTAATTCAGAACTTATATTATAATCACCATTTCTTTTAGTATTCAGTCAGCTCAGTGTTTAGTCAGTTCAGTGACAATTCAGTTCAGTAGCTATTCAGTTTAATATCTCTGCACATCAGTAATCCTGTATTCTTTTAGTTTAGTATGCAAGTGTTCATGAAAGTTCAATGTTCACATGTTTCCACCAGACCCGTTTAAAGTCAAGAGTCAGCCATAGTTACAGTCAGGACAATCATTCGAGGACAAATGATCACAAAGGGTAGATAATGTAA
>AWOL01S0006585.1:47050-65729 GCA_000715115.1 Nicotiana otophora | reverse complement strand
CATGGTATCAGAGCAAGGTTCAGTCCTATGGTGTCTAAAGATCCCGAACTTGTAGGAAACACAACCACTGGGGCTATAGTCAATGCAGTCTTGAGCTTCTAAAATCTCGTCTCACACTTATCGGACCATCTGAAAAATGCACCCTTCTAGGTCAACTTGGTCAATAGGGCATACATAGATGAAAACCCCTCCATGAACCGATGATAGTAAGCTACCAAGAAGCATCGAATCTCTATAGCTGAAGTATGATTAGGCCAGTTGTGAACTGACTCAATGTTCTTATGATCCACCTTGATACCCTCGTACGACACCCCATGATCCAAAAAGGCAATTGAGTCTAACCAGAACTCACACTTTAAAAACTTGGAATACAATTGACAATCCTTCTAAGTCTGAAGCACTACCGTAGGTGATGCTCATGCTCCTATCGACTACAGAAGTAAGAGAAAATATCATCAATGAAGACAATCATGAAGAAATCCAGATAAGGCTTGAACACTCGGTTCATCAATTCCACAAAGGTTGTCGCGGCATTAGTCAAGCCAAATGGCATCACCAAGAACTCATTTTGACAAAATTGAGTGCTAAAAGCTATCTTAGGGACATATCATGCCCCAATCTTCACCTAATTGTAGCCAGATCTTAAATCAATCTTTGAAAACACCTCGGCACCCTGAAGCTGGTCAAATAAACCACCAATCCACGATAATGGATACTTGTTATTTATAGTGAACTAGTTCAACTTCTAATAATCTATGCACATCCTAATCAACCCGTACTTTTTCTTAACAAACAACATTGGCGCACCCCTGGGTGAAACACTCGATCTGATGAACCCCTTATCAAGCGAATCCTGCAACTTATCCATTATCTTTTAACTCAGCTGGAGCCATATGATACGGTGGAATAAAAATGGGTTGAGTGCCCTAAACCAAATAAATGAACAAGTTGATACCCCTGTCGGGTTGCATACCCTCCATATCTATAGGAAACACCTCAGGAAACTCACTCAGGACCCGTACCGAATCAATAGAAGGAACCTCCACACTAAAATCATAGATATATGCCAAATACACCAAACACTTCTTCTCAACCATATGTCGAGCCTTCAAATATGAAACTACCCTACTAGTTGAGTGACCAATAGTCTCTCTCTACTCCAATCTAGGCAACCCCAACATGGATAAAGTCATAGTCTTTGCATGGCAATCCCATGGATAAAGTTATAGCCCTGATCCCCTATTAACTGCTTCTCTCATATCATTTTCTGCTATTGTGACTTGCTGGGAGCTTTTTTGTTTTGGTTTTTGGAGTGTTTTAGGAGACTTAGTCCCTAAATGGAGGTTTAGCCTTATGATTTGGACCATAATCAGAACTGTGTGAAGATGACCCCGGAATAGAGTTTCGTCGGTTCCATTAGCTCCTTTATGTGATTTGGGACTTAGGGGCATTTCCGGATAGTGTTTTGGAGGTCTGTAGCTCATTTAGGCTTCAAATGGCAAAAGTTGAAGTTTTGGAGATTTTCGGAAGTTGGAGTAGGTTCGTAGGGTTTAATATGACATGTGTGCAAAACTTGGGGTCAATCGGACGTGGTTTGCTAGGTTTCGATATCGGTTGTGGAAATTTAAAGTTTCAAGTTTTTAAGTTTGAATTGGAGGGCGATTTGTGATTATAGCATTGTTTGATGTGGTTTGAGGGCTCGACTACATTCGTATGGTGTTTTAGGACTTGTTGGTATATTTGGTTGAGGTCCCGGGGGCCTCGGGTGTGTTTCGAATCATTATCGGAAGCGTTTTGGACTTAGAGAAAGGGATCAAGTTCTGTGACCTGGTGCATCTCGTTTCCTTATAAGCGATCGTGAGAGAGGGGCCCCGATCGCGTAGGCTTAGCTGGGCAGAGGAAGTTTTGTTCTTCGCGTTCGCAGGCAGAAGGATGCGAACGTGTAGTAGTGTGAAGTGGAGGTTCGCGAACGCATGGCCAAGGTCACGTTCGCGTAGAGTTAAGGAGGCTAAAGTTGGGCCACGTGCTTTCTTCATCGCAAACGCGTGAGCGCGTTCGTGATCATGTAAGTTTGAGAGCCAGTACATCGCATTCACTTAGTGTTTGATGTTTTCGCATAGGGTTAAATACTAGGACAACGAAGTTGTTCTTCGCGATCGTGAGGCTAGTTTCGCGACTGCGATTAAGGAATCACTGGGAAGACTTATATCATTTCAAAAATGAGGGTTTGGCCATTTTTATCAATACTTGAGTTTGGCCAAATTGGTATTGTTATGATATGTGAGCGCCGTGTACGCGAGGTTACGAGTGCGTACACATGCTATTTGTGGAAAAACCTGATTTCATTTTACCGAGTAATAGCCTATTTTTCATCTTATCTGAGTATACTAGCACGTGTAGTTATCCTGTTAGGCTAGAAAAGCATGTTTGCGTGTCCTAATTGCCTATTTGAACTCTTTGCAGAATGTGTAGTAAATCCTGCTTCTTTCTTGACTTGTACTGAGTCTAAATTGTAGGTTTTCTTGTTGTATCTGTTATATTCATTTGTTTGAGCTCCGTATTTACTTTTGGACTACGGGACGGTATCCTGGGAGATCCCCCTACATATTTATTTTTGAGACTATGAGGCGGTTCATCGGCAGATCTCCCTACACATTTACTTTTGAGACTACGAGACAGTTCCTCGGGAGTTCTCCCAGCATATTTACTTTTGAGACTACGAGGCCGTATCTCGAGATATCTTCTTGTACTTTTATTTTGGGACTACGAGATGGTATCTCGGGAGAACCCCTGCTGTGTATCCTTGTGTTCTATGTTGCTACTTTTCTATGTTCTCTTTGTTTAAATTCTAGTCTCTTATTATATTGTTATACTCTCCTGCTTACTTATTATATACCAGTAGGGCCCTGACCTGACCTTGTCACTACTCGACCGAGGTTAGGCTTGGCACTTACTGGGTACCATTGTGGTCTACTCGCGCCCTTTCCTACATATGTTTTTCGTGTGCAGATCTAGATTTCTCTTACCATTATCATCCTTAGTTGCAGTCGCCGCTATTGTTTTGGAGAACTTCAAGGTACAGCTGCCCGCGCCCGAAGATCCTCGGAGTCATCCTCTATCCTCGATGTTCATATTTCTCTTATTGCTATAGACATTGAGGTATATAACAGCTAGAACTTCGTAGAAGCTAGTGACTTACGGTGTTCCTGGTCTTGGGAGTGTTATGTATATTTCGAGAGTTGATCATTGTATATTCCGAGCGGCATCTCAATTGCTTATTTAAAATATTTGTTACTGTTGGTTGTTAATTTTCGTGTTTTTTATTTCATTTTTGCAAGTGTTAGGCTTACCCAGTCGTAGAGACTAGGTGTCGTCACGATGATTCACAGAGGGAAAATTTGGGTCGTGACAAGTTGGTATCAGAGCTCTAGGTTCATAGGTGTCATGAGTCACAAGCCAGTTTATTAGAGTCTCGCGAATCGGTACGGAGACGTCTATACTTATCTTCGAGAGGTTATGGAACTGTTAGTAACAATCATACTTCTTTTTATTCCTTGTCGTGCGAGTTATTGGCATCAAATTCTAAAACTCTATATTCTATTCTTTCTCACAGATGGTGAGGACCCGAACCGAGAGATTTGACGACCATGCACCCGTGCCCCCTGCTAGAGCTGCCAGAGGCTGGGGCTGGGGTAGAGGACGAGCACGCGGTGTAGCCAGAGCACCCACGTGAGCTGCGACAGAGGATCCCCCAGCAGTTTTAGCTGGAGGGCAGGCACCAGAGATTCCTATTGTTGTGCCAGCCCTCCAGGAGACTCTAGCCCAGTTCATGAGCATGTTCAGCACCTTAGCTCAGGCTGGATTGATTCCATTAGCTCTCGCCACATCGCAGGCCGGGGGAGGGGCACAGACTCCCGTAGCCCGCACTCCTGAGCAGAGAGTCAAGGTTGATCTGGCCTAGAGTTCAATCCTATGCCGCCGGTAGCTCCGATTAAGCACGAGAGTAGACAGCCACTTCTGAGGTGGAGTAGCTCGTACTTGAGAGGTACAAGAAGTACCACCCACCTACCTTCGGTGGATTGGCTACAGATGATGCTCGGGGTTTTCTGGAAGAGTGTAATCATATTCTCCGTACTATAGGCGTAGCGGAGATGAGTGAAGTTTCTTTTACCACCTTTTAGCTTAGAGGTGCATCTTATCAGTGGTGGCATGCTTATGAGTTAAGTAGTTCAGATGAGGAAGCTTCACTTACATGGACTCAGTTCTCGGACATGTTTTTGAGAGAGTATGTCCCTCGGAGCCTTAGGGACTCATGGAACGCGGAGTTTGAGCAGCTGTGCCAGGGTGCTATGACTGTGTTAGAGTAAGCAGTCCTCTTCAGTGAATTGGCCTGACATGCATCGGACTTGGTTGCCACAGTTCGAGAGAGGGATCGTCGGTTTATTGAGGGATTCCACCCCAGTATCAGGATTAGTATGTTCAGGGAGCTTGAGATGGATATTCCTTACCAGCAGGTTGTGAGTATTTCTAGGAGATTGGAGGGCATGATTGCCCGAGACCGAGAGGAGAGAGAGGCCAAGAGGTCTCGAGAGACTGGTTCTTATTTTGGAGCTCGTGCCCCAGCATCTCGTCATGGAGATGAGTGGGGTTTCTTTTACCACCTTTCAACTTAGAGGAGCATCCTATCAGTGGTGGCGTGCTTATGCGTTGAGTAGTCCGGATGAGGAAGCTTCACTTACATGGGCTGCGTTTTCCAACATGTTTTTGAGAGAGTATGTCCCTCAGAGCCTTAGGGATCATGGCACGCGGAGTTTGAGCAACTTCGCCAAGGTGGTATGACTGTGTTAGAGTATGCCGTCTGCTTCGGTGATTTGGACCGACATACACCGACCTTGGTGGCCACGGTTCGAGAGAGGGTTCGTCAGTTTATGGAGGGACTCCACCCCAGTATCAGGATTAGTATGGTTAGGGAGCTGGAGATGGATATTCCTTACCAGCAGGTTGTGAGTATTTCTAGAAGATTGGAGGGTATGATTTCCCGGGACAGAGAGGAGAGAGAGGCCAAGAGGTCTCGAGAGGCTGGTGCTTATTCTGGAGCTCGTGCCCCGGATGCTCGCCATGGTAGTGGTTATGGGATTCGCCCCGTTCATTCTGCTCTTCCAGCCTCCAGTGGTGTTCCAGCCCCTGCTAGGCCCTAGAAGCCTTATTATGCACCGCTAGTATCTAGTGTGCCTCCTGCTCGGGTGCTTTTAGCGGCCAGTCCAACAGACCTGAACCTAGTCACTCACAATAGCCACGCCCTCCGAGGGGTTGTTTTGAGCGGGGTGACACCCGCTATTTTTTGAGGGATTGCCCCATACTTAGGAGGGGTGGACCTCGGCAGATTTCTCAGACACCACGTGCTCCACCGGGTCCTCAAGCTATGATTCCAGCACCAGCTCAGCCAGCTCGAAGTGGAGATCGGGGAGCTCGAGTTTGCCCTAATGAGGGAGGCCAGGCCAGGTATTATGTTCTTCCGACTCATATAGAGGCAGTTTCTTCCGACTTTGTCATTATAGGTATTTTTCCAGTTTGTCATAGAGATGCGTCGGTATTATTTGACCTAGGCTCTACATATTCCTATATGTCCTCTTATTTTGCCTCATATTTGGGCGTATCTCACGGTTCCTTGGGTTCCCCTGTTTATGTGTCTACTCTTGTGGGAGATTCTCTTGTTGTGGACCGCATGTATCGGTCGTGTTTGATTGCTCTTAGTGGTTTCTGGACTAGAGCTGATTTATTATTGCTTAGTATGGTAGACTTTGATGTTATTTTGTGCATGGACTGGTTGTCGCCCCACTATGCTATTCTTGATTGTCACACTAAAACTGTGATGCTGGCTATGCCAGGATTACTGCGATTAGAGTGGAGAGGTAGAGTTATTTCATTTCTTAAAGCTCAACAAATGGTTGAGAAGGGGTGTGACGCGTATCTAGCTTATATGAGAGATGTCGTTATTGATACCCCTACAGTTGAGTCAATCCAGTAGTGAGGGACTTTCCAGATGTGTTTCCAGCTGATCTTCCGGGCATGCTACGTGACACAGATAATGATTTTGGCATTGGTTTGTTGTTGTTCACTCAGCCCATCTCTATTCGTCCATATCATATAGATCCTCACTAGTTGAAGGAGCAGTTACATGAATTGCTTGATAAGGGCTTCATTCGGCCCAGTGTCACCTTGGGGTGCTTCTGTCTTATTTGTGAAGAAGAAGGATGGTTCTATACATATGGGTATTGATTACTGCCAATTGAAAAACGTCATAGTGAAGAACATGTACCTATTGCCTCGTATTGATGAATTATTTGATCAGTTACAGGGTGCCAGAATGTTTTCCAAGATTGACTTGCGTTCGGGCTATCATCAGTAAAAGATTCGGGAGCCAGATATCCTGAAGACTACTTTCAGGAATCTGTATGGTCACTACGAGTTCCTTGTGATGTCTTTTGGGCTGACCAATGCCCCAGCAACATTTATGCAGTTGATGCACAGTGTGTTCCGACCTTATCTTGACTCATTCATCATTGTGTTTATTGACGACATTCTAGTGTTCTCCCGGACTCAGGAGGATCATGAGCATCACCTTAGGACTGTGCTTCACACCTTGAGAGAAAAGAAGTTATATGCAAAATTTTCAAAGTATGAGTTTTGGCTAGGCTCAGTGGCCTTCTTGTGATATGTAGTATCGAGAGGTGGGATCAAGGTAGATCCGAAGAATGTGGAGGTAGTGCATAGTTGGCCTTGACCGCCATCGGCAAAGGAGATCTGTAGTTTTCTTGGTTTGGCGGAGTATTACCATTTCTTTGTAAAGGGATTCTCATCTATTGCAGTGCCTATGACTAGGCTGACCCAGAAGGGTTCTCCATTCAGGTGGATAGAGGAGTGTGAGGATATCTTTCAGAAGCTCAAGACGGCTTTGACTACAGTGTCAGTATTAGTATTACCTACAAGTTTGGGGTCTTACAGTGTATATTGTGATGCGTCACAGATTTGTCTTGGCGCGATGTTGATGTAGGACGGTAAAGTGATTGCTTAGGCGTGCAGACAGCAAAAAGTACATGAGAAGAACTATCCTGTCCATGACCTTGAATTAGCAGCTATTGTTCATGCCTTGAAGATTTGGCGGCACTATTTGTACGGTGTTCCTTGTGAGATTTACACCGATCATCGGTGTTTGCAGCATCTGTTCTGACAAAAGCATCTTAGCTTGCGTCAGCGGAGGTGGTTGGAGCTACTTAATGACTATGATATCACCATTTTGTACCACATGCGGAAGGCCAATGTGGTGGTCGATGCTTTGAGTTGCCGGGTAGAGAGTTTGGGGACTTTAGCATATCTTCCAACAACAGAGAGACCCTTAGAATTGGATGTCCAGGCCTTAGCCAGCCAGTTCATGAGATTGGATATTTCTGAGCCGAGTCGAGTGTTGGCTTGTGTGGTCACTCGGTCTTTTCTTTATGATCGCATCAGGGAGCGTCAGTATGATGACCCCTACCTACTTGTCCTTAAGGACACGGTTCAGCACGGTGATTCTAAGGAGGTCACTATTGGGATGATGGCGTATTGAGTATGCATGGCAGGCTATGTGTGCCTAATGTAGATGGTTTGCGTGAGTTGATTCTTCAGGAGGCTCATAGCTCGAGGTACTATATTCATCCGGGTGCCGCAAAGATGTATTAGGACTTAAGGCAGCATTAATGGTGGAGGAGGATGAAGAAGGACATAGTGGAGTATATGGTTAGGTGCCTAAATTACCCGTAGGTGAAGTATGAGCATCAACGAATGGGTGGGTTGCTTCAGAAGTTAGACATTCCAGAGTGGGAATGAGAGTGGATCACTATGAATTTCGTTGTTGGACTCCCATGAAATCAGTGGAGGATTGATGCAGTTTGGGTGATTGTTGATAGGCTGACGAAGTCAGCTCATTTCATTCCTGTGATGACTACTTATTCTTCCGAGCAGCTGGCTCGAATTTACATCCACGAGATCATCAGGCTTCATGGCGTACCGCTATATATCATCTCTGACCAGGGTACACAGTTTACATCACGGTTTTGGAGGGCTGTACAGCAAAAGCTAGGTACTCGAGTTAAGTTGAGCACAACATTTCACCCTGAGATGGATGGACAGTCCTAGCGCACTATTAAGATACTGGATGATATGATCTGTGCTTGTGTGATAGACTTTGGGGGTGCTTGGGATTAGTTTTTGCCACTTGCGGAGTTTTCCTACAACAACAGTTATCAGTCGAGCTTTCAGATGGCACCGTATGAGGCTATGTATGGTAGGCGGTGTCGGTCTCTAGTAGGTTGGTTTGAGCCGGGCGAGTCTAGATTATTGGGTACATACTTGGTTCAGGATTCCCTGTGTAAGGTGAAGGTAATTCAGGATCGAATTCACGAGATTGCATTCATGGTTGGAGAGCGGGTCTTGCTCCGGGTTTTGCCTATGAAGGGCGTTATGAGATTCGGGAAGAAGAGCAAGTTGAACCCAAGGTACATTGGTCCTTTTGAGGTGTTGCGTCGTGTTGGGGAGGTTGCCTATGAGATTGCTTTACCTCTAAGCCTAGCAGGAGTTCATCCGGTATTCCATGTTTCTATGCTTCGGAAATATCACGGTGATCCTGCTCATGTATTGGATTTCAGCTCAGTCTAGTTGGACAAGGATCTATCTTATGTTGAGGTGTCAGTGGCTATTTTGGACAGGCATGTTCGAAAGCTGAAGTCAAAGAACATTACTTCCGTAAAGGTTCAGTGGAGGGGTCAGCCGGTCGAGGAGGCAACTTCGGAGACCGAACGATTGTTTTTAGAGGGGAAGGATGTAACGACCCGGTCGGTCATTTTGAGAGTTACAGCCCCGATTCCCTATTCACTACTTCTCCCATATCTTTTTCCACTATTGTGACTTGCCGGGAGGTTGTGTTTTGCTTTTTGGAGTGTTTTGGGACACATTGTCCCTAAATGGAGGTTTAAGCCTTACGATTTGGACCGTAATTGGAACTATGTGAAGACTACTTCGGAATAGAGTTCTATCGGTTTCGTTAGCTCCATTAGATGACTTTGGACTTAGGGGCGTGTCGGGATAGTGTTTTGGAGGTTTGTAGCTCATTTAGACTTGAAATGGCAAAAGTCAAAGTTTTAGAGATTTTGACCGGTAGTGAACTTTTTGGTATCAAGGTTGAATTCCAATTCCGGAAGTTGGAGTAGGTCCGTAGGGTTGAATATGACATGTGTGCAAAATTTGGGGTCAATCGGACGTGGTTTGCTAGGTTTCGGCATCGGTTGTGGAAATTTAAAATTTCAAGTCCGTTAAGTTTGAATTAGAGGGCGATTCGTAATTGTAGCATTGCTTGATGTGGTTTGAGGGGTTGACTAAGTTCGTATGGTGTTTTAGGACTTGTTGGTATCTTTGGTTGAGGTCCCGGGGGCCTCGGGTGTGTTTCGGATCATTATCGGATGCGTTTTGGACTTAGAGAAAGGGTTGAAGTTCTGTGATATGGTGCATTTGGTTTCTTTATACACGATCGCGAGAGAGGGGCCGCGATCACGTAGGCTTATCTGGGTAGAGGAAGTTTTGTTCTTCGTGTTTGGGGGCAGAAGGATGCGAACGCGTAGTGGTGTGAAGTGGTGGTTCGCTTAGAATTAAGGAGGCTAAAGTTGGGCCACGCGCTTTGCTCATCGCGAACGCGTGAGGACGTTCGCGATCATGTAAGCCTGAGAGCCAGTACATCGCGTTCACTTGGTGTTTTACGTGTTCGCGTAGGGTTCAATCCTAGGGCAGCGATGTTGTTCTTCACGATCGCGAGGCTAGTTCCGCGTTCGTGATTAAGGAATCACTGGGCAGACTTATATCATTTCAAAAAACGAGGGTTTGGCCATTTTTATCAAAACTTGAGTTTGGGAGCTCGGATTTGGATGCGATTTCGGGGGATTTTCAGAGACATCGATTGGGTAATGATTCTACACTTGATTTTGGTTATATCCCACTAATATATCATTAATTTCATCATTACAATTCAGATTTGGGTTGACATTTGTGGAAAAATGGGAAGAAGTTCTTCAACTAAGATTTTGGGTTTTGATTGGGATTTTGATATCGGATTTGGATGATTTTTATATGTGTGAACTCGTGAGTGAATGGGTGTTTGTATTTTGTGACATTTACCCGATTCCGAGACGTGGGCCCGGGGAGACTATTTGGGGGGATTTTCCAATTTCTTGCTTTAGCTTTGATTTCATTAGCTAGATTAGTTCCTTGTAGTCATATGTATGATATTTAATTGAGTTTGGCTAGATTTGGGCAATTCGGAGTCAGCTTTTCGTAGAAAGAGAATTGTTACGGATTGATTGAGCTTGGTTCGAGGTTAGTGGCTTGCCTAACCTTGTGTGGGGGAAATCCCCTTAGGATTTGGTATTGTTATGATATGTGAGTGTCGTGTACGCGAGGTGACGAGTGCGTACACGGGCTATCTGTTAAAAAACCTAAATTGTTTTTACCGCGTAATAGCCTGTTTTTCATCTGAGTATACTAGCATGTGTAGTTATCCTGTTAGCCTAGAATACCATGTCTACGTGTTCTAATTGCCTATTTGAACTCTTTGCAGCATGTTTAGTAAATCCTGCCTCTTTCTTGCCTTGTACTTAGTCTAAATTGTAGGTTTTCTCTATTGTATCTGTTATATTCATTTATTTGGGCTGCGTATTTACTTCGGGACTACGGCACGGTATCCCAGGAGATCCCCATGCATATTTATTTTTGAGCCTACGAGGCGGTTCCTCGGCAGATCTCCCTAGACATTTACTTTTGAGACTACGAGGCGGTTCCTCGGGAGTTCTCCCTGCATATTTACTTTTGATACTACGAGGCAGTACCTCTAGAGATCTTCTTGCACTTTTATTTTGGGACTACGAGATGGTATCTCGGGAGAGCCCCTGTTGTTTATCCTTTTGTTCAGCGTTGCTACTTTTCTATGTTCTCTTTGTTTAAATTCTAGTCTCTTATTATATTGTTATACTCTCCTGCTTATTTATTATATACCAGTAGGGCCCTGACCTGACCTCATCACTACCCGATCGAGGTTAGGCTTGGAACTTACTAGGTACCATTGTGGTGTACTCACACCCTTTCTTGCACATGTTTTTCGTGTGCAGATCCGGGTTCCTCTTACCAGTATCATCTTTAGTTGCAGTCACTGCTGTTTGTTTGGAGAACATCAAGGTACATCTGCCCGCGCCCGCAGATCCTCAGAGTTCCCCTCTATCCCCTATGTTTATTTTTCTCTTATTTCTATAGACATTGAGGTATAAAATAGCTTGAACTTCGTAGAAGCTTGTGACTTATGGTGTTCCGGGTCTTGGGAGTGTTATGTATATTTCGAAAGTTGATCATTGTATATTCCGAGCGGCATCTCAATTGCTTATTTAAAATATTTGTTACTGTTGGTTATTAATTTTCGTGTTTTTCATTTCATTTTTGCAAGTGTTAGACTTACCTAGTCGTAGAGACTAGGTGCCGTCACGATGATTCACAGAGGAACAATTTGGGTCGTGACACATACCAAGAATAACCTCAAAATCCACAATATCGAATAACATAAGATCAACTACAATATCGAAACCATTAATAGTAACAACACAAGACCTGTACACCCGATCACCTATTATGGAATCCCCAACCATCATAGACATAGAAACTTGAACATAAAGAGAATCACGATGCATACTCAAATGCAAAGCAAAATATGAAGGCACATAAGAATATGTAGAACTAGGATCAAACAACAAGGAGGCATCTCTATGATAGGCTGAGATTATGCCCGTAATAACTATATCTGTATGACTCCATATCAAGTTTAGCTGGAAATGCATAACAATGAGTTTGAGCCTCACCAGCCTGAATTCTTACTCTCGGAAGACCTCTCACTGACTGGCCTCCATCTCTAACTGTCTGACCTCTACCTCCGGCTACCTTACCCTCGCCTCTAGCTGGTTGTGCGGGTGGTGGAGAAATCGGTGCTGGAATAATGTCACGAGTATCCTACGGTTGTATACTGCTATGTAGTTTGGGACAATACCTATTGATATGAACCACACCTCCACACTCAAAGCACTCTCTTGACTGGTGTGGCTGCAGAATCAGAGACTAACCCTAATTAATTGAATAACCACCATGATAGCTTTGAATTGGTTGTGCACTAATGGGGGGTAAAGGTGCACTAAATGCTAGCTGCTCGGAACAAGGTCCATAAGTGCCATGACTGCTTGAAATACTATGTGTGACCTATAGAGACGACTGAACCGTCCTGATAGGATGGCCTCCACACAAAACAACTGCCTCTGGGCGAGGCACCATTGTATCCTCCAAAATGACGGGGCCTCTTATCAGAGGTTGTCTCCATAACCTGGCCCCTGATGTGCTCGATCCTCCTAGCGATCTCCACTACCCGGGTAAAAACAATATCGTCCTCGGTCTCTCTGGCCATCTATAGCCTAATGTAATATGTAAGGCCATCTATGAACCTCCGCACCTTCTACCTCTCAGTAGGGATCAGGATAGCTACATGGTGTGATAAACCTACAAATTTGGTCCAATACTATGTAACGGTCATGCTACCTTGCTAAAGGTCCACAAACTGACAGCGAAACTCCTGTCTCTAAGTGAAAGGGATGAAGTTCTCCAAACACATATATGAGAGCTGAGCTCAAGTGAGAGGAGGTGAATCTGCTAGCCTACCTGAACACACACTTGAGCCACCACTTCTTGGCAGAACCATGTATTTGAATCACTACCAAATCAACTCTATTGGACTCCATTATACCAATGTTGCGCAATATCTCAGGAATCTAAACATCATGCTCTATCTAAACTCAACAACAGGTGTCGCTGTGCGTGCTCTAGGATGAGCTCTACCTCTACCTCTAGTAGTGGTTACAACCTGGGGCTATGAAAAAATAAGTGAATAATAATTCAAACTCAGCGATAGAACATAGTCACTAATAGAGAAAGAAAGAAAGAAAGTGAAATTTCCTAAATCCTTATAGCATCTAGAAGATAAGTACATATGTCTCCAGACCGATCCTCAGGTCTCTACTAGCTTGCTCATGGCTCGTGAGACTTAGGCAACCTAGTGCTCCGTTACCAAATTTCAACAACCAAGGATCCCAACCATGGGGCCGTGATGGCACCTAACATCCGCTTGCTAGGCAAACCAATATTAGCTAAAATGTTAATCAATTTAACAATATAAAAGCAAAACATTAAGAAATTAAGACTATAACACTTTGTAATATTATAATCTAAAAGCAACACTGTCTAGTCTAATCCAAAAGACTGGTGTCACAAGTACATCAAGTCTATGAACGCTGTGCAATTGTACCTCTAGTCTCCTGATAAAACGGGTTCGAGCAATCTCCGCTACTTACCATAGGGGCTAACTCCGGGATCTGCACAAGAAGCGCAGAAATGCAGTACAAGTACAAACAATCCCATGTACTCTGTAAGTGCCGACCCTAACCTCGACGAAGTAGTTACGAGGCTATAAAAAGACTATCACTATGAACATGTACAGAAATGAGTCGAAAAACAACAATGAAATAGGGAACAACTAATTAATATGATAACTGAAATAAGAAATACACAACGGAGGGCTCCATAATATCATCACTACACAGTTTCACTACACAATACGGGAAACCAACAACAAAGAATAACCATAATATAACTTCCCCATTGCGCCGCGCAACCCCATCAACTTATATAATACTAATATCATTGTAGTGTGCAACACAATCCATATATCTATATAATAGCGTTGCGTCATTCAAATCGATCTACATATATATAATACTATTACAACATGCAACCCAGTCCATATATATATATAATACTATTGCAGTGTGCAACCCAATCCACACATATATAACACCATTAGGGCGTGCAACCCGCTCAACATATATATATATATATATATATATATATATTCTACAAACAACTATGACATATCTCAAAAAAGGAACCAAAACATATGAATTCTCTAAGACAAATCCAATATAACAATTTAAAGTGAAATAGAAATCAAGTAAAGACAAATGCGCAAGTAAAGGCATGAGACAAATAATAGCATCTATCTAATAACATGTAGATCATAGAATGAGTAAGAGTGGACAATAAATAAAGGCATGGATAATTAGAACATATAGCAAATAGAGGCGTGTAACAAGTAAAGGAACATTTGACAAGTAGAGACATGCAACAATTATAGCATGAAACAAGTAATCACTTGGAATAAAAGAACACATAATATAATTGAAAACATGCAATTAATTGGTCCACCTTGCATGCTTAAACCCATAAAAACGCATATACACTCGTCACCTTGCATATACCTTGTACCGGCACATAAATCAAGTAGCAAATAGACAAATGAAGTCCTAATTCCGTCAGGCCATGGTTAACCACGACACTTGCCTTTTTCCGAAAACAAGCCAACAATCTAACACGGCGTTTACTTTGGACCAAGCCTCCAGACCAATCAAATATAGTCAAATACTATTCAAACACATCAAAACAAGCTGTAGAAACTACCCACAAATGAAAAAGGTTCAATCTTTAACTAAATTGAAAAAGTCAATAAAAAGTTAACCCGGGACCACGTGGTCAAAATTCGAGATTTGGACCAAAAATTCGATTACCCATTCACCCTCGAGCCCTGCTGTGTGATTTATGTCAAATCCGACCTCAATTTGAGGTATAAATATCAATTTTTTAAAATTCCTAAATTCAACCCAAAACCCCCAGTTTCTGAATAAGAATTCATAAATTTGATGATAAAATTCATGAAATAGCAATTGAAATTGATTGAAAACAAGTTAAATCTACTTACCAATGAATTAGGGAAGATATTCTTCTTCGATATTCGACTTTATAGAGTTTAGGGTTGAAAAAATGGTGTACAATGAGCTAAGTCCCGAAATTTCAAACTTTTACGTAGATGCAGATATCGCAAATGCGATCAGTGTCCTAGCCACAATGTTGTTGCAAATGCGACATGTCCTTTGCATTTGTGAAGACCCTCCAGCTTGCAAATGCTGACAAGGCTTCGCAAAAGCAAAGCAACACCCAATCCTCCAGTGTCGCAAATGCGATGCCTAAATTTCGCAAATGTAGTCTTTTCATCGCAAAAGCGAAGTCCCGGCCCCCAGTCCCCCGTTGTATTTGTGAGTCTGACATCACAAATGTGAGGCTCACAATTATGATTAGGTCCTCGCAAATGCAAGCCTTGCAGATCAATACCAGCAGGGAAGTTTGATCAGGTGGTCTAGGTACGCATGGCAGAGAAGATGGTGGAGTTAGCCTCCAATTGATATTCGAAATGTTACAGGCTCAACAAGCCACTATAGCACAACTACAAAATCAGCACCGAACACCAAGTAAGATCGAACAAAAAGTTGTCCATAGGAACGAGCCTATCCCGGAAAGGTCGAACGCCAACGAATCGGGGACTGACCCCGCCATTATGAAAATACTTGAGTAGCTCACTAAACGGATTGAATCGGGAGAAAAGAAAATCGAGGCAAAGGACAAGAAAGTAGAGACATACAACTCGTCTGCATCAGCTGTCCAAACCTTCCAAAATATATCTGAAACTCACCCGAGCCCCTCGGGCTCCAATCAGAACATTCATAAAAGTGCAATAAAATTACACAAACTTGTGCGCTACCTCAAACCATTAAAATAACACCAAATATCAAGAATCTATCATCAAAACACAAGATATTAATCTTAGAAATTCAATTTTCTAATTGTTCACATAATCCGCCGAAATGGCCTGGAGTCACCCGGGACCCCAACAAAACATGCGTACAAGTCCAATAACATCATACTAACCTATCAGAATCATTAAAAAACTGATCCTAGGTCGTTTACCAAATAAGTTGACCATTGTCACCACTAGTTGTGTTTAAAGCCAAAAATCACTTTTTTCTTTAAACTTCTGATATAAGCTTTCTGAAAAAACGATACGGATCAAGCACGCAAGTCATACATCATCAGATAAAGCTACAGGATGTCCTGAAACATAGAAAATGAAGCTAGTACTCAAAACAACCTATCGGGTCATCACACAAATAATCCAACATCGTCCTATCAATATAAAGAATAAAGTCAGTCATTATTCCCAAATGTTCTCTTCTATATTTAATCATTAGAGTTTTACTGTTGACTATTCTTCTTTCTTTTCTTTTCTAGAAAAACTCTCATTATAGTACAATGTAAGTTCTCATATAATTCTTTAATCTATGTACAACGGTATCTTATTCAATTGATAGTTATCTTATTTCTTCGAATTACTTGGCATTACTTTTTTTTTGAAAAACTATTACCATGTAATAGCATGTCGTTGTATTCAACATAGCCTATATGATAGTTTCTACGCTAATTTGTCTATATATATGTAAGAGAGCAATAGGAAAGTGAGGTGGCACCTCTGTTAAGCAAAAAAGGCATAATCATCTTTTTTCTCTAATTGTTTTTTGAATTTTTCATCATTTTTTCAATTTAGTTTGCATTAATATTGTTTACGAACTCACACTTTTTTATCTTCATAACCTATACTTTTAATAATATCAATCACTCCCATTCATTTCATATCCATAACTCCCAAATGTTTAATGTGTGACTTTATGGTAATTTTTATGTTTTTAATACTATTTTTCCCTTCATTTCTCTCATTCAAGTTGTTTAACACAATGGAGTAATCAAGAACCCAATGTAGCAGTTTTCTAGAACATAGCCCACGTAGCTTTAACACTTGAATACCATTTCCATTTAGTTGTGTTCTCTTTTATTTGCTTTAAAATTTAAAATTATACTTTCATAGCACATACCACCTTAACTTCTACTATTTATAATATTCGTAACTCATATGCATTTCATATTTATAACCCCCAAATATTAAAGTAAAAAGTAACATACCTAATGGTATTCATCTATTTTTCCCTATAAAAATTCATAACTTTGTTTCATGAGATCCCTGCACAAAGTTACTCTTTTCAACCTTCATCTCAAATAGTAATATCATCATATTTACTGCAATATAGGATTCATGTTTTAGTTTGACTCTGTCACGAACCAAAAATCCCACCTTAAGGGTCATGATGGCACCTAGTTCCTATGACTAGCTAAGCCTATCACATAACAAGATCGACAGATATATAGCAACTCAAATATTAATGAAAGCTGAAAAAGTACCATAATATAATCAAAATAGAAATACGATAGTCTAATTCCAAAACACGCTAATACTGAGTCATAAGCTGTACATAAAGTGTACAAGAAGTCTCAAAATACAACATTGTTTGGGATATAATATGCAGTAGTAAGGAATCAACACAAGGGGACTTCAATTCATGTGAGAGGAACAGCATGTATACCTTGAAGTCTCTGCAGCTCTGGCTCGACTCTCTAGTGTCCAGCACGATTCGATATACCTACCAATGTAGATGGATTGCATGAGTTGATTCTCCAGGAGGCTCATAGTTTACAGTACTCCATTCATCCAGGTGCCGTGAAGATGTATCAGGACTAGAGGCAGCATTACTTGTGGAGGAGGATGAAGAAAGACATAATGGAGTATATGGCTCGCTGTCTAAATTGCTAGCAAGTGAAGTTTGAGCATCAGCGACTAGGTGGGTTGCTTCAGAAGCTAGAGATTCCAGAGTGGAAATAGGAGCAGATCACTATGGATTTCGTTGTTGGACTCCCACGGACTCAATGGAGGTTTGATGTAGTCTGGGTGATAGTGGATAGGCTGACCAAGTCAGCTCATTTCTTTCATGTGATGACTACCTATTCTTCCGAGCAGCTGGCTCAAATTTACATCCGCGAGATCGTCAGTCTTCATGGCGTACTGGTATCTATCATCTCTGACCGGGGTAAGCAGTTTACATCACAGTTCTGGAGGGCCGTAAAGCATGAGTTGGGTACTCGAGTGGAGCTGAGCACATCATTTCACCCTCAGACAGACGGACAGTTCGAGCACACTATTCAGATATTAGAGGATATGCTCCGTGCATGTGTGATGGAATTTGGAGGATCGTGGGATCAGTTCTTGCCACTTGCGGAGTTTTCCTACAACAATAGTTATCAGTCGAGCATCCATATGGCACCGTATGAGGCTCTGTATGGTAGGCAATGTCAGTCCCTAGTGGGTTGGTCCGAGTCGGGCGAGGCTAGATTATTGGTTACGGACTTGGTTTAGGATGCCCTGGATAAGGTGAAGGTGATTCAGGATCGACTTCACACAGTCCAGTCCAGACAGAAGAGTTATGAAGGGCGTTATGATGTTCGGGAAGAAGGGAAGCGGAGCCCAAGGTTTATCGGCCCATTTTAGGTGTTGCGACGTGTTGGGGAGGTTGCTTATGAGCTTGCCTTGCCTCCTAGTGTTGCAGGGGTGATAACGCCCAACTATGCCTTGTAAAAAGGACTAAGCGGTCGCTGCAAATATAATCTGGTTCAAGTCCGCAGTCGAATCCTAAAGGGAACTAACCTATTTACTACAACTTTTAACAATGCTAATGATAAGCTCAAACAATTTCTGGATGCAAGAATTTTAATAGAGTATAAGTGGAATTTATTTATCTAA
>AWOL01S0006585.1:19684-36462 GCA_000715115.1 Nicotiana otophora | reverse complement strand
TACTGATTAGTATGGCGGGGCCTTGTCCTGACCTTTATGACATTTATGTACTCTTAGAGGCTTTTAGACATATGTCGTGTACGTGAAAGATTGTACGACCTTTTTGGCCTATGTTTTGAGTTTATAAATGATCATATTGGCCTATTAGGCTCGTATGTCACGTGTATATGATGAATAATAAGAAAGATACGTTACGTTGGTACTCGGTTGAGTAAGGTACCAAGTGCCCGTCGCGGACCATTGGGTTGGGTCACGATAAAAGTGGTATCAGAGCAGTTCTGTCCTAGGGAGTCTACAAACCATGTCTAGTAGACTCTTTTTTATGGGTGTGTTTTGAACCACACTTATAAGCAGGAGGCTACGGGAAATTTAGGACTGTCACTCTTTCTTCTTACTCTAGATCGTGTGGTAGAGCTCAGTTGTAAGAACTCAATTTCCTAAACTCTATCTTATTCATAATACGACGATGTCTACATCCAGAAAGATGGTAAGAGATATAGTTGTGGAAGAGTTGAGTCAGAGGAACTCAATTTTGCATGATGCTTATAATGGATAAATGAAAGGTCTTTAGCAGATCATGTGTGTACTAAGACGTGTAAGCCTTTTAACTAAGGAGCCTTAAGGCAAGAATATCTATCCACCCCTATGGTGAAAGGCAATAAGAGATTCAGAAGATAGATACAAGTTTCAACAAGTAAAAGAATCAACACGAAGAAGGGTCAGCTAATGGAGATTATCAGTATTTACAATTCAGGCAGAGGAATATAAGCATTTTTGAGTTACCTTCAACTGTAACAGATGTATGTACAATCAACCACACCCATATCATTTATGCCCTATGGCGGCTAATATAATTATTATAATAAAAGTCAAGATGTCAGGATGTAGCTGGGGTTAGGGTAACCCAAAATGGTGGATGGATTATTAGCATTAGCTGACATTTCCGAAGGATATTGCAAATGTGCAAATAGATCTCCTTGTGAGACACCCAGAGGGTGCACTCTAAAACAGTACAGCTTGATATGAATACTACAAAGATAGGCACTGGAAGCCATGAAGGGATAAATATTACCTTAGTGTAGCTCCCGTCCCTAGTAGAGAAAGAATGTTAGGCAACCCAAACAGCCAGTAGATGGAGCAAGGGGAGCTAACAGCAAAAGAATGTCTTGTTAAAGTTTTATGAATAAAGTAATAGACATAAATGTTAGCGGGAAATAATAAGAGAGTTAATGAAGCATTATGAGTAAGATGTGATACATGGACGACAACGGTAGATCAAAAAGATGACAGTATTACTGAGTCTATTCTCAAGTGAAGGAAAATACGAGAGGTGACAGGCCTTGAGACAACAAAAGAGTATAGGCCATAAAGTCATATCCTCATTTCGAGAAATAAGTTCGTGACTCCAACGCGACTACCAAAAGAAAAAGTCAGACCCCATAGTAATAAGAAATCAGCATGGACTGATGAACAAGATAAGCTAAGCATGAACTAGGGACAGAGTAGTAGTCGGCATCATGAGAATTTCAGAGATTGCGTCCCAGTGATAGAAGAATGGAGGACAAAAGAATACCCTTTAAAGGTCATTCAGGAAGACTCTTCCCCAAAGTAAGCAAGGTGAGTAAAGTTAAGCTTAAGGGACTGTATGTGCCAGTTACACTAAGTGTCACCCTCGCGAGTGAGGAATTTGGTTATCCTTGGTACAGAAGGATTACCACGAGGTGAGTAAGGATCATTGATGATGTGAAACTATGCCACATATGAGAAGGTAAAACATCTATATGTAGATCATCTTAACACTAAATCTTAGTGCTCCCCTAAAGGGGGAGAATATGGAGTGATGTGGTATTAAGTCATAATTAAGTGGTTCTAGTAATTATGGAAGGGTAAGGGAAGAATGCCCCAAAAAAATGAGAAAAGGAGTGAGATTGCATTTATCCAAATCCTACAGACATGCTACAATTCCAGAATATTATGCAAGCACGATGTGAAGGAAAGAAAGTAAGGGTTCTGCTCGGAATGTTATTGATAAATAAGGAGTCAGTGCAAGAGATAAGTTAGAGAAAGGAAATAACCCAAGAGAAATTACGCGGAATATTGATATGAGAATGCACCAATGAGTAGTTAGCAGTTGATTCAGGAAGAGCCTAGTTATGGCTAGATAGGAGATTACAGACGAATCAGCAGATCGTGCAAGATAAACATAGTAAAACCCAATATAGTAAATTCAACCTCGCAGTAATGTCATTATACTACTCAAAATATATTCAGATAGGAGGCGGGATAGTTAAAGGTATCGTATGAATGTTACAGGAATGAAAGAGAGTGCCACTGGGAAGACATTCAAAATATTAGTTAACTAGCAACCCTACAAGCACAAGGGCATGGAGGTAAGTAAATACAAATAATTATAAGCAAGGAAGGACATCAAAAGATCCGTAATAAGCTCACAGCTTTGCAATAATTAGAGGGTCCTCCCTAAGTACTACAATGAAAAACTAGACGAGGAAGCAAGGAAGAAGGCTTCGACCTAAGCTCAGTGATATAAAAAGGAAGTGATCTTATAACAACAGTCTCACAACAACATTGTATGCACTCCATCAGCAGGTGGCACCTATCGTGGCTAATGAACGGGAAGATATATATATATATATATCAAAATCAAAAGGTGATATTCAAGATCATATGGGTTGTATGAGATTCCAATATGTGTGGGCACTAAAATAAGCTAAGTATGCACACAACAAGGAGGCAGAACGACCAGGAAAAGCAATTACTTGCATTTGAAGAAAGTTGAGAAGGAATGAAAGGAATTATTTGATCAATGATCCAAAGATAATTACATAATAAATATACCTAAGATTTTGGAGTATTATCCATGCAGCATATATGCTGACAATCATACAGCCGTAGAAGATTTCGGTATAGGTTAAAAGAAAGAATTGAGCCCAGGTCATACACAAAATATTGAATTGTTATACGATTGTATCATGGATATTCCATAGCATGCATGAAGGTCTAAAGTAATAACTACTGTCATGAGCCGTATATTGGAAGATAGCTTAAGCCTACATAAAGGTTTATCGGAAGGAAGAGGAAACTAAAGAGTTACAACAATGAAGTAAATCAGGAGTCTGATTATTGGACTTAGAAAATTATAGAAATTGCGATTGAGAACATGGAAGAGTCACACTTAATATCAGAGGTGCAAGAGAAATAATGCAAAAATCATATTCTGTAATGGCTCTATAAGGAAGCCCGTTAGAAGAAGTACCAACCTTATAAGAAGTTGGTATGAAGCTCTCACCGGATTGTGTATGCACCAAAGGTGCAAGTATTATAATAGAGCTTCAAGTTGTGGATGTGAATCATACCGAAATGGAAGGGAGGTCATGAAAGAAATAGAAGATATGATGCCAGACTTTAAGGTAAGTAAGGTAAAGGTCAACAACGTACGAGATACTCAGGTGCAAAAGGTTGTGAATAATCTATAACTTCAGATAGAAGGCTAGAAGTGCTGGGATTCAGTATCCAGGAATGATTGTGACATAGTCAATGCCATATCTTCGAACCTATGATTTCTAGGTATCGAGAAATCTAGTTAAAAGAGTAAAGAAGAGTTAGAAACGATACGATGTCTCGTTTGATGTTCCAGAATGACACAAGGAAATCTATGGTGCAAGCAAGTTGAAGGAAGGTTGCGAGTAGTATAAATGGATACGTGTAAATCGCTTGATAAATTATGGTAGAGCGACAAGGTTTTAGAAAGACAAGAGTAAGGATAAGAAAAGGGCAAGTGAGAAGGTGATGAAAATGGATAAGTCTTCGGGATTAAACCCATGAAAATAAGAGAATTTATAGGTTCTCTAAGTTATAGAAAGTTCAGTATAGCCGGAATGAACTCAAAGGAGTCTAATACTAATACTTTTTAGATAACGGATGACGTTTGGGCCTTCAATTGAGTAATAACTTGAAGAGGATTTCAAGAATTGTACGGGATTAAAATACCCACGTAAGGTGAGTCACATTGGGATGCTAAAAAATACGGTTATGGAAGTATAGTATCGCCCCTATGTGGATCAATCCAATTACTCAAAATGTCCCTGATGAGACGTGAGCCCTAGCGGCAGTGTTACATAAGAGATCAAGTCATCTGTGGTAGCTGATAGATCAACATTAAGGTGAATCAACAGTGGACGGACAAAAGTCACAAGGTATGAGGTGAGATTAGGCCATCATTGTTAAGATGAACAAGTAACGAGGAGGCATTAAATGACATAGATTTATACATATGTGATAAGTAACGAAAGTAACTTGGACTTCGGTAGCAGACCTCAGTAACAATGAATCGAAGTAAGAGTTATTTTATAATAAGACCTACCTAGATGCACTAAAATCATACAAATGGATAAGCGGATCTATGAAATAAGGTTTAACAATATTCGTAAGTTCGACAAAGTACCGAGCGAAGAACTTCAATATACCTACAGATGCCCAGAGGGACATTTTATCAAGCTCTATATATGTTTACAAAGTGAGGCCTAGAGATTGGCTAAAATCTTGAGGAAAAAGGAGAGAAGAGTCGCATAGGCACATTTATAAGGTCAGAGTCGTACAGACTGCATGACAAAATGTAGCAACAGTTACGAGATTGGAAGGATTGCGACCACAAGTCATGGTGAGAGGAAGAGGCCTAAAGGAGTGAATACCGTGGACATTGGATTTATTCTAAGAACAATTGCCTAGATGGCAAGGAGAGTATTAAAGTATTCATAAGAGCTATCCAGTCATAAGAACGATAAGTGCATCAGTCAACATTCGAGGACGAATGTTCCATAGGGGGGAATAATGTTACACCCCATGTTTTTGTACGTGGAAGTACGCCATATGTAAATTGATATAAGCTCGGAAATGAGATGTTACATCCCACATTTTTTTCATATGTTACAATTTCTTTGAAGTTTGGCAATTTGGGATAAAATACGGTCCGAACTAAAATACCCTGTATTTATGGACTAGTACCATACAAGGTACCACATGGCCATGATAGTAAAGTGTATAAGGTATGTTAAAAATAAGTAGTATTTTAAGTAATTTGGGATAATTCTTAATTATGTGGGTAATTGGTTAATTATTGGACAGTGGGAAATTATCAAATTAATCATAAGATTAGTGACTAAATAATGGTGATTGTGGATAAAGCTTGAACTACAAAAAAAAACGTGGCAATCCATTAATCTAACATGGTGACTCTTATATAATACTTGAACGGTGGCAAAACGTTAGTAGATTATGTGACATTACTCATCAAATAAGTGGCCCACACCCAATATAAAAGCTTTCCCACACTAGTGTTATATTTCATTTCCTAATATCAAAAGATCTAAAACAAAAGAGTTGCTGGTCGAAATGAATCCTTCAAAGAGCAAAATAACTCCCTACATCATTAAAGAGAATAGAAAATGTTTGCATTACGGTGATGACTCCACAGAGAGCTATTGCAACGAGAATTACAAAGCTTTACAAAGAATACATGTGAACCTTTACAAAGCTATTACAACGTGAATTACAAACTCTAAGGGAGCACGGTAAACTTTTTCTCAAGAATGTGATGCAGATTTTCCCTTACTTCGATCCACCGTTATGTGTTTTAGCAAAAGAGAATCGGTTCAGGTATGTTAAGGCTATCCCTTATTTCTTTTGGCATGATAATATGATACAAACGAAACAAGCAAATGCACAATTTGCATAAATGTCTCTATTCATAGAAATATTAGGGGTGTCTATATTCTTGATTCTCCATGTGAATTATTATTATATCTTCTGTTCATGGGTCTCAGAAAAAAAACATATTTGATAAAATTTATCCGACAGTCATATTAGTTTTATGACATTCCGAGAAAATCTTATTAACATATTTCTTATGCATTTCATACATTTATACATGTACATTGACCCATGACCAGATGGCGTTATATACGCGTATAGTATATGTATATGGGATATGGGAAGAGGTTATGGCATTATATACGCACCACCACCTGATCAGCTGGTATACGTTGATGATTTTCCCACAGCGGCCGAAATGATATGATGGGATGCCCTCAGAGGCTTGATGATGTTATGAATGCATATACCAATGCATGGTATGATATTTATACGCATATGTATGACATTATAAAAACGAAATGATTCACAGAGTTATGCAGATGTACATGTCGAGTCATTTAATCTGTGTTTCTCTCTTGTCTATTATTTACTAATTTTTATTCCTTACATACTCGGTACATTGTTTGTACTGACATCCCTTTTGACTGGGGACGCTGTGTTTCATGCCCGCAGGTCTCGATAGACAAGTCGAGAATCCTCTTAATAGGCGATCAACTCAACAGAAGATGTTGGTGCACTCAATTTGTTCCGGAGTTGCTTATATGGTCAGTATGATTAGGACATGTACTGATTAGTATGGCGGGGCCATGTCCCACTCTTTATGACATTTATGTACTCTTAGAGGCTTGTAGACATATGCAGTATACGTGAAAGATTGTACGGCCTTTTAGGCCTATGTTGTAAGTTTATAAATGATCATGTTGGCCTATTAGGCCCATATGTCACGTGAATATGATGAAGTAATAAGAAACATACGTCACATTGGTACTCGGTTGAGTAAGGTTCCGGGTGCCCGTCATGGCCTATTGGTTTGGGTCGTGACAATGAGCAACAGAATGCACTATTGGTGTAAGTGTCGTAACTCTAGTCATCCAGCCTGAATATCTTGTAGAGAAGAATCTTGCACTTTGTGAACGTTTTGCTAAAAAATGCACCCCTAGCTGAAGCATCTACATTGGACTTCAAACTGTCTACCAAACCCATGTAGAATCTCTGTCCCAGCATCTGATCTTGAATGCCATGGTGTGGACACTTTACTAGAATACCCTTAAACCTCTCCCATGTTTCTTGCAAGGCCTCAGTCGGTTTCTGCCTGAACTACAATATCTCATCCATTTGCCTTGTAGTCTTGTTGGGAGGATAAAACTTGTTTAAGAACTGCTTGACTATTTCTTCCCAAGTAGCAATAGAGTTTATTGGGAGCGAATTCAGCCAATTTTAAGCTTCTCCAGTCACTGAGAATGGGAATAATAATAGCTTAATTGCTTCAAGAGTCACATTCGGTTGTCTTTGAGTCACACAAATTAATAGGAAGTTGTTCAGATGTTGTTGTGGGTCTTCGATGTATGACCCGGAGAGAAGTCCCTTATTCTGCAATAGGTGTATCAATTTGGAATGTCTCCGTTTGTATCTGAGGAACGACAATGGTGGTGGCTAGGTTATTAGAAGTTGGTTGTGCCCAATCATAAAGAGCAGCTTCTGGCACAAGAGGTACCACCACTCCATTGTTTGGGTCAACATGATCATTCTTATTGTTTCCGTTGACGTCGTCCACATTGTCCATTTTACTTACGAGTTGGTCTTTTTGTTTTAACTGTTTGTTCTTTTTGTTGGCCCGATTCAATGCCCTGAATGCTTTCTCGGGGTTTGAGAGTCCTTCAAAAAGTTCACCAGTCCTCAAAGAGCTTCTAGGCATACACCTGAGCCACAGAAGAGTTCAAACGTGAGAATTTCAATGGAAAAGTTTAAAACTGTATGAAATTGATCTAAACTAAGAATCCTAGAAATTCTTCTAAGTTGTAATAAATAACACTGTTAGTTCCCTGACAACGGTGCCACACCTGTAATGCCTGTAAAGCGGGTGACCTGGGTTCTTTCCCCGGCAACGGCACCAAAATTTGATCACGCCCAACTATGCTTTGTAAAGAGGACTAAGCGGTCACTACAAATATAATCCAGTTCATGTCCGGAGTCAAATCCCACAGGGAACTAACCTATTTACTACAACTTTTAACAATGCTTATGATAAGCTCAAACAATTTTCGGATGCAAGATTTTTAATAGAGTATAAGTGGAATTTATTTATCTAATGAAAAATGACAACAAAATTAGCAATAATCAAGAATAAGGTTGAATTCAAAGGTAAAAGGATCTAGGGCTATTGATTTTCCCAATTAACGGACTATTTCCTGACACGTTATCTATATATTCTCGCCGTAATACTCTGTGAGGATTATGCGTTCTGGGCTACCGTAATTAGCTCTCAATCAATTACAATAATTTACTAGAAGCACACTCTCGAACTACTCTGGTTAACAATTTATGCAACTCAGAATTATCCCACCAAGCTTCGTTATCTCTAACCCCGCTTTTAAATTCAAGTAATTAATCTCTTAACTTACCTGAAAGTGGTGTTGTTCAACAACAATCTAACCAATTGTTCTTTCTCAAGCAACACAAGGTAACTAGACACGATTAATCAAGGGCCCTTTCAATTAATCACAACACAACACATAGTTGAACAATCATAGAATAAGAACGGCTCAATTATATCTAAACATAGTCAAAACATCATCCGACAATTGGTTCCATCAACCCTAGATGATGGGTTTAGCTACTCATACTAATGGATAAAAATTCATTATAATAATTCATACTCAACAATGGAAGTAAGAAGAAGAAGATGAAAACTCTTAGGAAATTCTCCGTCTTCTCTCTATTGTTCTTTCCTCCCAAAACTCATAAATACAACTCTCTTCTCTTTTAGGTGAATTAGGCTTCTTATAGGTTTAGGTTAGTCGCCTTGGAAATTACATTATTGCCCCTGAGTTGTTGACCTCCGTCCGCCCGTCTGCGACCGCGGATCCGGCCACGGATTTCAGCCTATGTTCTGCCTCCAGTGGGCGGTCCAATTTGCGGTCACCTCCACGGCCGCGCACCTGGAGGGGACCTCCCCGCTTGCTTTTCTCGCTCATTTTTGACTAGGCTAACCTTCGATTGGCCTTCCACACTCAATATTGACTCCAAAACACTCTTTAGCTTCCTCCTAGCTCGGAGTGGCTCTTGCAAAGTATAAAATTCATAATTAGAGCATTTGGTTATCTTTTAGCATTCAAATATCAATGAAGTGGGGCTAAATTAGAGTATAAATAGTGTCTAAATTGCATAAATATAGCCTACTATCAATGGGTCCATCCAGTATTCTATGTTTTTATGCTCTGGAAGAATCACAACGATCCGTCTCGTGTGTTGGATTTCACCTCAGTCCAGTTGGACAAGGATTTATCTTATGTTGAGGAGCCGGTGGTTATTTTGGAATTGTAGGTTCGAAAGCTGATATCGAAGGACATTGCTTCCGTAAAGGTTCAGTAGCTGTGTCAGCCAGTCGAGGAGGTGACTTGGGAGACCGAGCATGATATGCGCAGCCGTTATCCTCATCTTTTCACCACTTCATGTTTGTCTTTATGCTTGTTCGAGGACGAATGATTGTTTTAAGAGGGGGAGGATGTAACGACCCAGCCGGTCGTTTTGAGAGTAGTAGACCCGATCCCCTATTTTTTGCTTTCCCCGTATCTATTTCTGCTTATGTGAATTGTCTGGAGGTCTTGTTTTTGGTTTTGGAGTGATTTGTGATACTTAGTCCCTAAAACAGAAGATTAAGTTTTAACATTTTTACCGTAGCTGGAACTGTGTGAAGACAACTCTGAAATGGAGTTGTTTCTATTTCGTTAGCTCCGTTGGATGATTTTGGACTTAGGAGCGTGTCCAGACTGTGAATTTGAGGTCTGTAGTTGATTTAGGCTTGAATTGGCAAAAGTCAAATTTTTGGAGATTTTGACCGATAATGGACGTTTTGATATCAGGGTCGGATTCTGATCCAGGAAGTTGGAGTAGGTCCGTAATGTCAATTATGCCTTGTGTGCTAAATTTGAGGTCAGTCGAACTTGGTTTGATAGGATTCGGCATCGGTTGAAGTAATTTGAAGTTTGAAGTTCATTAAGTTTGGATTGGAGGGTGATTTGTGTTTTTGTTTTTGTTGATGTGATTTGAGTGCTCGACTAAGTTCATGTGATGTTTTAGGACTTGTTGGTATATTTGGTTGAGGTCCCGGGGCCCTCGGGTGTAGTTCGAATGCTTAACTGATTGATTTTGGACTTATTCAATTGCTGAAGCTTTGCTGATTTCTAGTGTTTTGCACTTGCAGTAGGGAGACCGCAGGTGCAGGATCGCACATGCCGAGTAAAGGGCGCATGTGCGATTTTGGTCAAAAAGGTTTGTGAGCGCAGGTGCTAGAAGGAAGCCGCATCTGTGCATCCGCAGATGCGTAGTGATGGTCGTAGGAGCGGTATGGGCGGCCTGGGCGGGGGTCGCAGATGCGAAAGTCAAACCACAGGAGCGGGCTCACAGGTGCGGCCCAAACCTCGCAGATGCGGTCCCAGCCATTTAAGTCATTTTTGCACCTGTGATGGATTTCTCGCAGGTGCGGTTAAAGGCTCGCAGAAGCGAGTTTACTGGGCAAAAAATAGGATTTCGAGGGTTGATTTTCCCTTTTCGATTTTGGGACTTTGAGAGTTCGGATTGGGAGATTATTTGAAGGATTTTCAGAGAAAGCCTTAGGGTAACGATTCTTAACTCCTTTATGGTTATATTCGACTAATATGTGGTTGATTACATAATTTAATTTCAGATTCGGATTGAAATTTAGCGAAAAATGGAAGAAATTCTTCAACTAAGATTTTGGGCTTTGATTGAGATTTTGACATCGGACTTGGATAATGTTGGTACGAGTGAACTCATGAGTGAATGGGTGTTCATATTTTGTGACGTTTACCCGATTCTGAGACGTGGGCCCGGAGAAATGTTTTGGGGCGATTTTCTAATTTCTTGCTTCAGCTTTGATTTCATTAATTAGATTAATTTCTTATAGTTGTATTTATGTTGTGTAATTGATTTTGGCTAGATTTGGGCCATTCGGAGCCGGATATTCGTGGAAAAGGCATTGTTACCGATTGATTGAGCTTGGTTCGAGGTAAGTGGCTTGCCTAACCTTGTATGTGGGAAATCCCCTTAGGATTCTGTACTGTTGTGATATGTGAGCGCCGTGTACGTGAGGTGATGAGTATGTACACGAGCTATTTGTTGTAAAACCCGATTTATTTTACTGGGTAGTAATCTGTTTTTCCTTTAAATTGAGTTATACAATTTAAATGAGTATTAGTCTGTTTTCATTCATAATTTAGCTATTCCAATATGTGTAGCTATCCTGTTTAGTCTAATATTGGATGTCTACGTGCTTTAACTGCTTATTTGAACTCTGTGAAGCATGCCTAGTTGACTTCCTGGTTTTCCTTGTTCTTTATCAATATAACTATAGAAATCTTGATGTTAACTGTTGTATTTATCAGATTGAGATGTGTGTTTACTTTTGAGACTACGAGGCGGTTTCTTCGGGAGTTCTCCCTGCATATTTACTTTTGAGACTACGAGGCGGTTCCTCGGGCGTTCTCCTCTGCATATTTACTTTTGAGACTACCAAGCGGTTCCTCGGGAGTTCTCCCTGCACACATTTACTTTTGAGATTACGAGGTGGTACCTCGGGATATCTCCCTGCACATTTACTTTTGAGACTACGAGGCAGTACCTCTGGAGTTCTCCTTGTACATTTAATTTTGAGACTACGAGGTGGTACCTCGGGAGATCTCCTCGCATATTTACTTTTGGGACTACAAGACGGTATCTCGGGAGCGCCCCTGTTGTTATTATCTGTGAATTCCTTTCTGTTAAATTCTCCATTTTACTTCATTTTATTATACCATTTGTCTTGTTATTATATCCCAGTAGAGCCCGGACCTGACCCCGTCACTGCTCTACTGAGGTTAGGCTTGGCACTTACTGGGTACCGTTGTGTTGTACTCATGCTACTCTTCTGCACATGTTTTGTGTGCAGATTCAGGTGCTCGTTATCATCCGCATAACCTGTGAGTCGAGGCAGCTTTGGAGACTTCAAGGTATATCTGCCGCATCTGTAGACCTCGGAGTCCCCCTCTATTGTCCCCCGTGTCAAACACTTCCTGTATTTTTTTTATTTGACTCTGGTGTATAGAGATACTATTTCCTTTCTGTAGCTTGTGACTCATGATGTTTCGGGTTTTGGAGTGTACGTCTAGCGTTTTGGTTATTGTACATGCCGAGCGGCATTGTTATTGGTTATTTAGCATCTGTTGCAGTTAGTTGATAAGTTTTCCTTCCATTATTGGTATTTTCGCAATTTATTAGGCTTACCTAGTCGTAGAGACTAGGTGCCGTCACGACATGTTTTGGAGGGCTGTTTGGCTCGTGACAAATGCCTAAGACTTTAACCTAATAAATGTTTGAACATATAAGCTCGAGTACGTGCTCATCACCTCACATGGCTTTTCACATTTTACATATGGCACATAAGACTCGATGCCTAAGGGGTAATTACCTCACTCAGGGTTAGGGAAGATACTTACCTTTTGAAGTTATGCCGATACTCCAAAATCTCCTTCTTACTTGAATTGACCTCCAGACCGCTCAAATCTATCCAAATTAATTGTATAACTTCATTAAAATTCATCGGAAATAAATTCGGATAATAAAATGTCGACTTAAAATTTTATTCTAAAAGTCAAGTAAAAGTCAACGAGGGGCCTGCCTCTTGGAACCCAATGTAATTTATACAAAATCGGAACACCCACTCCGATACGAGTTCAACCATGCCAATTTTATCGAATTCCAATAACAAATCGTCCTCCAAATCTTGAATTTCCGTCTTTTGAAAAGTGTTTACAAAAATCCCCCATTCCTCCATTAAACTCGAATTAAATGATGAATATAACAATAAATTCAAGAAATATAATCACTTTCGGATATAGAACACTTACCCCAACCAAGCTTGTGAAAATTCCTTCCAGAATCGCCAAAAACCGAGCTCCAAATATTCCAATAAAAAATGATGAAAGGACCATTTTTGGTCCTTAACATTCTGCCCAGTTTTTCACCTGCAGACGAGTCGCCGCATCTGCGGAGTAGCTTTTGCGAGCCAAAACTCACTTCTGCGTAAGTACACTTCCCAGTCGAAATCCTCCGCAGAAGTGATTGCACCAGTAATCAAAAGTTCTAGCAGTCTTCTTCAAGTCCAAATTGATCCGTTAATCATCCAGAATCCACCCGGGCCCCTCGGGACTTCAACCAATTATACCAACATGTCCCAAAATATAATATCAATTTAGTTGAGGCTTCAAACCACGTCAAACAACACCGAAATTATGAATCGCGCATCGAATCGAATTATGAGTTTTCAAATCATCCAACTTGTATATTTTGCGTCGAAACGTATCAAATCAATCCATAATGACTTCAAATTTTTTAATGCGAGTCATAAATGACGTAATTGAGCTATTCCAAATTCTGGAATTTAAATCCGACCTCGTTATCAAAAATTCAACCTTCGGTCGAACTTTCCAAAAATCTTCTATTATCCAACTTTAGCTAAAATGCGTTGAATTGTCCGAAATCACCATACGAAACCATTGACATCATCAAAATTCTATTCCGGAGTCGTTTGCTCGAAAGTCAAACTCCGTTCAATTCTTTTCATTTCAAGCTTCAAACTGAGAATTAATCCCCTTATTAAATTTAGAATCTTCCGAAAATCAAACTTGACCACACCCGCGGGTTATTATAATTATTACAAAGATGCTCGAGACCTTTAGTCGATGAACGGGGCGTAAATTCTTAAAACAACAACGTCGAGACTTGGAAGTCAGACCTTTTCAAGGTAAGACAGAAAGATAACGTGATGCTCAGAGAGTTTGTGTCTCAGTTCCAAATGGAACGAATAGGTCTACCACCTGTCGCCGATGATTGGGTCGTTCAAGCTTTCGCTCAAGGACTCAATGTACGAAGCTCAGTGGCTTCATAACAGCTAAAGCAGAACTTGATTTAATACCCAGACATTACCTAGGCTGATGTACATAATCGGTATCAATCGAAGATGAGAGTCGAAGACGACCAGCTGGGGGCTCCTTCCGGGTCTGTTTATCCTATCAGGACCGTTGATAGAATCAAGAGGGACATTGATCGAGAACCAAGCTTGAACAGGGATCAATACTAGATATATAATGGAGATCATAGGAGCTACAGATCTGGGCGAAACCCTGTACGAAGTGAAAGGAGAAATGACCAAGGTTAGAGCTCTTGAGGGCTCATGAGCAAGAATGGCTTCGACGGGCATACCGGACCTAAAGAAGAACCATGATTGTCATAATATAACTTCAATGTTGACGCAGCCGCCATCGCATTGGCTATCGGACGCATCGAAGATACTAAATGGCCTGGACCTCTGCATAATGATCCAGCCCAGAGAAACCCCAACCAAATGTGTAAATATCATGGCACCTATGGCCACAAAATGGAAGATTGTAGATAGTTGAGAGAAGAACTAGCCTGGTTATTCAACGAAGTACACCATCAGGAGTTTCTGAGTGATCAAGCTAAGAATCATTTACGAGACAGAGATTCCAACAAACTAAATGAACAAGAAGAACCTCAGCACGTCATTCACATGATTGTTGGAGGAGTCGATGTTCCCCAAGGTCCAGCGTTAAAATGCACCGAGGTGTCGATCACAAGGGAGAAACGAACTCGGGATTACGTACCAGAAGGAACCTTGTCCTTCAACGACGAGGACGTAGAAGGAATTATGCAACCCTATAATGATGCACTGGTAATATCTGTACTCATGAATAAGACTCAAGTTAAACATGTGTTAAATGATCTAGGTAGTTTGGCCAACATCATTCGATCAAGGGTCGTAGAACAGCTCGCCCAACAGGGCCAAGTTGTGCCCGCAGCCCGAGTGCTAAATGGATTCAACATGTCTTGTGAGACTACTAAGGGAAAAATAACTTGTCATGACCCAAAATCCCACCACAGGTGTCATGATGGCACTTAGTATCTAAGACTAAGTAAGCTGATCATAATAACAATTCAAGCCATGTTTTTAAATATATATAAAAAAATTGAAACCAACAAAGGAAATAATAATACAACCTCCCAATACTGGAAATACCTAGTCATGAACTCTAACGGAATACATGAAATGATCTTAAGTAAATCGAATATCTAATATTGTTCGAATAATAATTGACAGTATGATAAAATGGAAAGACTCCAAGGGACTGCGACGACCAAGCAACTCTTCTACCTTGAATCCTTGCGATCACACTCTAGCTCTGTCCGAGTCCGATATCTCCAATACTTGGCTCCGCACAAATATATGCAGAAGTGTAGTATGAGTACATCACAGTCGGTGCCTAATAAGTATCAAGGCTAACCTCGGTGGAGTAGTGACGAGGTACAGTCAAGACATTCACTAATCAATTAACCTGTGCAGTGTAGCAGTATATAACAATAATAGAAACAAATAACAACGATATAAATATCAAGACAATAAGAAAACCATAAATATTGCTCAAACGAATAAGGATCACAAATTACAACCAATCAATCAAGTCCTTCAAATATACGTCTTTCAAATGTAAGTACTTCAAGTATAGATTCTTCAAATATAAGTTTTTCAATAAAAATCCTTAGAATATAATCCTTTCAAATACATATATATTTCGAATATACTCCCTTCAAATAAATATCTTTCTAATGTAATTCTTTCAAATAAATATCTTTCAACTATAATTCTTTCAAATAATAGTTTTGAATATAATTCTTTCAAATAAAAGTCACCTTGTGACACCTCATTTCATAATCATAAAAATACGAGTATCAGTCCACTTTCGTATTTCCACGGCACCTCATGCCCATATTTCTATCATAACTGCACGGACAACTTACGTGCAAAAAATATCAATATATAAAAATCTGCACGGTCAATTTACTTTCGAAATAGTTTGAGTGAAGAAAAATTACATTGCACTTAAATTAAAGCATCAGATAAACTACTGATTTGGATGTAAAACATATTAATTTAAAATATAATAGTAATTTCTTTTATTTAAAACAACTCAATCATCGAAAATTAGTAAAAGCCAGAAATATAAATCTTCAGAGTCTCGTAGTAAAAAGACAAAGCCAACACAATACAACAAGGAGCACAAAACACATAATAATAATGCCAACTAGTACATCACGGAAGAAGACAAGAATTTACATATCACGTAAAACAAATAACCAAAGGCGAGTGCAACCATAGGAAAATATCAACAAAACGGAACTCCCGAGGTACCGCCTCGTAGTCCCAAATCATAAATAAATTTCAACAAAAGGGCACTCCAGAGGTACCGCCTCGTAGTCCCAAAGTTAAATTCACAATATTTCCTTATATCACCGTGGGAGCCTTCACATTTAGTTTTAAAAATCATTTTTTCCTGAAATAGCATCCAACATTTTATCCCATCTTATCACACCGCATGAATTCTAGTAGTTCCCCTACTAGCCACGCGTATCAAGCCCACCTTATCTCACCGCATGCGTATCAATACCCTGACCTTATATCACCACATGCCTATAAATATAATAATATTTCACAAATCGCACTTCAAGTGCCCAAATATCACAGCATACCACAACTTGCACCTCAAGTGATCACATATCATAATATATCACAAATTGTACATCAAGTGCTCAAATATTACAATATATCACTAATTGCACATCAAATGCTCAAATATTACAACATATCATAAATTGCACATCAGGTGCTCAAATATTACAACTTGCCACAGAAATCAACAATACATTATATTTCCACAATAAGAAGCCCACGACTCGACCATAATGCGCACAAAAATCTTAACAAAATATCCGGGAGTGAAAAACTCAACAAAATAATATTTCACAATTTAACACTT
>AWOL01S0006585.1:3075-17522 GCA_000715115.1 Nicotiana otophora | reverse complement strand
GGCATGACAAAAAAGGGATTTAATAAGTTCCAACAATTTTCTAATTTAATACATAAGGGTGTCTACGAATTTTAACCTATATAATTTGCACATATAAACCAATTACGTACTCGTCACCTCGCGTACATGGTTTTCAATCACACAATTTCCACATAAGACTCAATTCCTAAGGGGAAATTCCCCCACACAAGGTTAGGCAAGATACTTACCTTTACGGAGTTAGGCCGATAATCCAAAATATGGCCGACAATCCAAAATAGTCTTCTTGCTTGAATTGACCTCCGGACAGCTCATATCTATCCAAATTAATTGTATAAGTTCATTAAAATTCATCGGAAATAATTTCGGATAATAAAACGTCGACTTCAAATTTCACATTAAAAAGTCAACAAAAAGACAACGCAGGACCCGCCTCTCGGAACCCGACATACATTTCACGAAATCCGAACACCCATTTCGATACGAGTTCAACCATACCAATTTAACCAAATTCCGATAATAACTGAACCCCCAAATCTTAAATTTTCGTTCTTGAAAGGTTTTGCAAAAATCTTTATTTCTTCCATTTAAATCAGAAATAAATGATGAATATAACCATAGATCATGAAATATAATCATTTTCGGATATAGGACACTTACCTCAATCCATATGGTGCAAAATCGCCTCAAACTATCGCTTCAATACGAGCTCCATAGCTCCAAATATGTTACAATGGCCGAAACCCCCATTTTTTAGAATCTGTCAAGGCAAGTTGCATTTGACATTTGAGACTTATAAATCGAATTTGACACATGCAACTTTGCCTCTGCCCAAGAAAAATAACATTACCAACCTTCAATAAATCAGTCATAACTTTCTGTACAAAAGTCCAAATGATGAATGGTTTAACTTTCTGGAAACTAGAAACCAAGGGATACAATTATCATGTTTTGCAGATCTCCCAATTCCTTATATATGGCATGCAATAAACTCCCAAAGTCAGCCCTATGCAGCAGAAATTTCTGGCGATGCACACTGCTGTAGCCAAAATCTGCAGTACCGTCCTTCAGTCAATCGATCATAACTTTATGTACAAATGTCCATATGATGAATGTTTTATCTTTCTAGAAACTATAATCAAAGGTCTAGAAATTTCTTGTTTTGAAAATTTCCATATTCCTTATAGATTGCACGATATAAGCTTCCAAAGTAAGCTCTGCGCATCAGAAATTTCACACACTACTGTCAAATACCAGCAGTTAAAATGGCCTAAAAATGATCCAAAATAACTCTGAAACTCACCCAAGCTCCTCGGGACCCCGTCCGAACACACCAACAAGTCTCAAAACATATTATGGACTTAGTAGGGGCCTCAAATAACATCAAACAACACTATAAACACGAATCACACCCCAAGTCAAGCCTAATGAAACTAAGAAATTGCAACGTCTACATTTGATGCAGAAACCTATCAAATCAAGTCCGATTGACCTCAAATTTTGCACACAAGTCGTAAATGACATAACGGACCTGTTCCGATTTTTAGAATCAGATTCCAATCCTTATATCAAAAAGTCAACTCTCGGTCAAACTTTCAAATTCCATTTTTCCAACATTCACCAAAATGCTTTCATTTTTTCTACGGACCTCCAAATCCAATATACGCCTAAGTCCGAAGTCACCATACGAAGATATTGGGATCATCAAAACTCCATTCCGGAGTATTTTGCTCAACAGTCAAACTCCGGTCAACGCTTTTCATTTAAGCTTCAAAAATAAGAATTGTTTTTTCAATTTAATTCCTAATCTTCCAAAAATCTAACTCGACCACACACACAAGTCATAATACGTATTACAAAGTTGCTCGAAATCTTAAGTCGATGACTGATGAGTTAATTATTAAAACGACAAGTCGGGTCGTTACATAACTTTGCCATTGAATGTGGTCGGGACCATCCAGGTGACCAAGTTCCATGTGATCGAGGGAGATATGAGGTATAACGCCCTGTTTGGGAGATCAAGGATCCACAACATTAAGGCAGTTCCCTCGACCTTTCACCAGGTTCCAGAATTCCGGACATCTGAGAGAATAGAAACAATTTATGGGAAGCAACCCACCGAAGAGGAAATGTTTGCCGTTGACGAAGTAATTCAAGTATTGGAACTCTCATTGATGAAATGGTCAAATTTTAAAGGGAAAGCAGGAGGCCAAATAGCAATCAGAAACGTCGGCTTCCACCCAACTAGAGAAGCAGGGGACTGACGAAGATGATGATTATGGGGTCCCTCGATCCTTCATAGTCCTTGATGACTCCGACGCTACAAAATAAATGGTCGAAGACCTAGAGCAAGTCATACTAATCGAACATCTGCCCGAACTAAAGTTATACTTGGGCACGGTGTTATCTCCTGAGCTCAGGAAAACACTTATTCAATTTCTTATAGCTAACATGGATTGTTTTGCTCGGTCCCATGTCGACATGATAGGGATCCCACGAGTAACCACCACCCATAAACTAAGCTTGGACCCGAAGTTCTATCTGGTGAAGTAGAAAAGGAGACCCTAGTCCGAGATCAAGCATGCCTTCATCAAAGATGAGGTAACCAAGCTTCTTAAAATAGGGTCCATCCGGGAAGTAAAATACCCCGAATGGTTAGCTCACATAGTAGTAGTCCCTAAGAAAAGGAACAAACTTAGGATGTGTGTATATTACAAAGATTTAATTAAATCATGCCCCAAGGATTCTTTTCCCTTGCCTAATATCGATCGCATGATCGATGCCACAGCCAGCCACGAGACCCTCAATTTTCTCTATGCCTATTCCGCATACAACCAAATACAAATGAACCCAGATGATACGGAAAAGACCTCGTTCATCACTAAATACGGTACCTACTGCTATAACATAATGCCATTTGGATAAAAACATATTGGTGCCACTTATCAACGCCTAGTAAACCGGATGTTCGAAGAACAAATAGGGAAATCTATGGAAGTTTATATTGATTATATGTTAGTTATGTCCCTGCGAGCAGAGGACCATTTGAAACATTTGCAGGAAACCTTCAGTATATTGAGGAAATACAACATGAAGTTGAACCCGAAAAAATACGCGTTCGGGGTCGATTCAGGCAAATTTCTGGGAATCGAGGAATCGAGATCAACCCCGACAAGATCAAAGCTATCGAGGACATCATGGTAGTAGACAACATAAAGGCCGTACAGAGGTTAACCGGGCACATAGCCACCCTGGGGCGATTCATCTCGAGGTCATCAGGTAAGAACCATCGATATTTCTCGTTGCTGAAGAAGAACAATAACTTCACATGGACTCTGGAATGCCAACAGGCCTTGGAAGAGCTTAAACGATACTTATCGAGCATGCCGCTACATCATACACCGAGGGAAGACGAACAACTGTACTTATATTTGGCAATATCAGATATAGTTGTAAGTGAAGTCCTAGTCCGGGAATAACAAGGTACGCAATTTCCAATTTATTATGTTATCCGGACCTTGGGCGAGGCCGAAACTATATATCCCCACCTAGAAATATTGGCGCTCGCTTTGATAAGCGCCTGTAGGAAAATAAAACCATACTTTTAATGGCATCCCATATGTGTTGTGACAACTTATCCATTGTGAAATATTATGCACAAACCCGAGCTTTCGGGACGGTTGGCCAAATGAGCCGTAGAAATCAGCGGGTATGATATTGAATATCCACCCCGAACAACCATTAAGTCTTAAATTTTGGCAGACTTCATGGCTGACTTCACGCCGACCCTATTACCCGAGGTCGAAAGAGAAGTGTTAGTGAACTCGGGTACATCCCTGGGAATATGGACCCTATTTATAGATGGTGCATTGAACGCAAAGGGGTCTAGACACGGCATCATACTAAAACAACCCACAGGTAACGTGGTTAGAGAATCTATTAGAATTATGAAGTTGACTAACAACGAGGCCGAATATGTGGCCATGATTGCAGGTCTCGAACCAGCCAAAGGTTTGGGAGCAGAGGTGATCGAAGCCAAATGCGACTCCCTCCTTGTGGTGAATCAGGTTAATGGAACCTTCGAAGTGATAGAAGAACGAATGCAGAGACACCTAGATAAGTTACAAGTAACTTTGCATCGATTTAAATAATGGACTTTGCAACACGTGCATCGAGATCATAATAGTAAATCCGATGACTTCGCAAACATAGGGTCATCGGTCGAGGACAACGAGCTCAATTCGGGGGCCGTCGTGCAACTCATGAGGTCAGTAGTCGAAGTAGGCCACGCCGAGATAAAATCCACAAGCTTGACTTGGGATTGGAGAAATAAATATATAAATTATTTGAAGACGGGAAAATTTCCCCTAGATCCAAAAGAATTGAGGGCCCTGTGCACGAAGGCAACACGATTCACCTTGTCCAAAGACGGAACCTTGTTCAAAAGAACTTTCGATGGTCTACTAGAGATATGTCTGTGACCGGTAGATGCCGAGTATGTTCTGGGGGAAGTTCATGAGGGCACTTGCGGAAATCATTCCGGTGTCGAATTACTGGTTCAAAAGGTAATCAGAGCCGTCTATTACTGGATCGACATGGAAAAGGATGAAAAATAGTATGTTTGAAAATGCGACAACTGCCAAAGACATGCATCGATGATTCACCAACCCGGGGAACTACTCCATTTAGTCTTGTCACCATGGCCATTCATGAAGTTGGGAATGGACATCGTTGGCCCACTTCCATGGGCACCAGGTAAAGCTCAATTTATTTTATTTATGAATGATTATTTTTCTAAGTGGGTTGAAGAACAGGCCTTCGAGAAGGTTAGGGAGAAGGAAGTCATCGACTTCATTTGGGACTGCATCATATGTCGGTTCGGGATGCCATCCGAAATTGTGTCTGACTACATGAATCGTTCATCGGCAGCAAAGTAACCAAATTTTTCGAAGATCATAAGATCAAAGAATCCAATCAACGCCTTATCATCCTAGAGGGAACATGCAAGCTGAATCGACCAACAAAACCATCATCCAAAATAATAAGAAGAGGCTAACTAACACCAAAGGAATGTGGAAGGAAGTTATGACCGACGTTCTTTGGGCATACCGCTCAGCCTCAAAATCCAGTACCGGGGCTACCCCATTCTCATTGGTTTATGGTTTCGAACTCTAATACCCGTCGAAGTTGGAGAGCCGAGTACTACGTATCGATATGCACCAAAGGAATCAAATGACGAGGCCATGAATACGAGCCTGGAACTATTGGATGAAAGGCATGAAGCCGCCCTTGTTAGATTGGCCGCCCATAGACAACGGATCGAGAGATACTACAATCGAAGAGCCAATCTTCGATATTTTAATGTCGGGGACTTAGTGCTAATGAAAGTCACCCTCAATACCTGAAATCCAAACGAAAGGGGAATTGGGGCCGAATTGGGAAGAACCGTACCAGATTCTCGAGGTCACCAGGAAAGGGTCCTACAAGCTCAGAACGATGAATTGAGAACAGCTACCGACCAATTTTGTCTCACCGAAAACAGTATTACTGCTAATGTATGACCATATTTCATTTCCTTTTTTCAGACTAACACTTGTAGGTGGTCAATGAGAAATGACAATGGATGTTTTGGTGAACGACACGAAGTCTTTTGGTCTGAAAGAAGGTATTGCACTCTTTTTCCCTTAGACCAGTGTTGCCCCAAATGGGTTTTTCGGTGAGGTTTTTAACGAGGAAACAATGAATCATGCTAACATAGAACCAACCCCGATTAGGAATCAGCACCGAAGATCAATTCAACAATATCCGAGGTTCCTTTGCAATCAATCACGAATACTGGGGGGCAACCCTCGGATATGCATTATCTCTGAATATCAACTCTAGCGAGGAAACTAATTCATAAAGGAAGGGTGTCGATATATAGGATTTATTGTAAGGGCCAAACGGTCGAAACGAATTGTGCCCACGTAGATTGCTCGAGCTCTGGCATAAATCATGTACGCATGTATGACAATTCTGATGTAGAATAAAGAGAAGTACTTTCCTTGCAATCATCTTATGTTTGAAAATTTTTCCTCTTTATATCCCCTAAAGAGCTTCTTATTTCCGAAAATAACGAGCCCAAAGGCAATACATAACCGGAATGCGAACGACCACTCCCTCACTCAGGAACTGCCGTCCAACTCAAACGGCCCAAGTCACTGGACTTCGGGGGGAAAAAACCTATTGGGTAAGTCCCTGGTTTCTAAAGGCCACAGCCACCCCATTCGGGGGATGCTATCTCGGGCAAGACCGGATAACTCAGGAATAAACAAGGTCAATTGGATGCTCCCAAACTAAAAGGCTACCGCCAAGTTAACACGGCTCGGAGATGTCCGAAATTCATAACAAAAACTAGGCCTTCGAAAAATAAACATTTTCACAACCGGTTCTAAAGGCTACCCTTGGCAAACTATAATTTGAGTTACTTACTTCTGAAGAAATTTCCCGGTAACAATAAACCCCCGAGATGCCTCAAAACAAAATAATGTAAAGGTAGGGTTTGTCCGGACTTACACAAACTAAGTTATTTTATGCTAAGGCATTCCGATCTTTGCGAATATAAGTAATAAAGCAAAGGAAAAATTTGAGAGCCAAAAGGGGAAGAAAGCCTTATATATATAATAATTCATTTTTAGAAAGGCTAGAATAGCCCAATACAAAAATTTACAATGGTCAAAATGACCTCAAAAAGATGAAAAGAAATAAACAAAATATAAAGGCCTAAGTGGCCTGGTCTACATCGGAGGTAGAATCTCCATCCTCGGGATCTTCCCTGTCTTTGGACTCCTTTAAGCTCTTGAAATCTTCCTTAGGAAAGGCAAGCTTCCGGGCCCTAGCTTCCTCTGCTTTAGCATTTTCAATTTCGGCCAAGTCATCGAAGCCTTGAGAATGAACTCCCTCGAGGGCTTCCCTTCGAGCCTGACATCCTGCAAGATCCATCATACTCTTGGCCTTCGCCTGGATGGCCTTGATAGCGACCTTGAACTGGGCCACTTTAGCATCAGCTTTGTTGTTGGCCATGGCCACCTCAGATCTGGCCACTTTGAGTTCATTGGCCACGTTTTCCTTATCACAAATAACCAAGTCCAATTGATATTGAAGCTCCTCGAGTTTCTTGACTTGCACCGAGGCCTTCTCTTTTGCAGCTTCGAGCTGGGTCTCGGCCGACTCCTCTTGTACTTGGATAGTTTCCTTTTTCGAGGCTAAGATGTCCATATTCTTCTTGAATTCTTCAGCCTCAGCTTGTATCACATCTACATGTGTCTTGAGCTGCCCGATCGGTTCGAGCTTGTGCCAAACATGCAGGATCAGATCGTTAGTTACTATCTCTAATTCAACTCCACTATCGTGAAGCACTTGAAATACCTGCTCGGCCATCTCAATATGCTCATTCTGAGCCGCATCTAAATCAGCCCGGAGCTTCTCACTCAGAAGCTTGTAAGTATCCCCCTTCTCGGTGAGTTCCCGAACCTCAGCCTCGTGCTCTTCCCAGATTCTGAAGAAAGCCTCATGATGCAATACCGAAGCCCGCAAGCCTGAAGAGAGATGCTAGAATTATTTACAACATCAAGTTTAAAATAAATAATGAAGTGAACCTCGAACTTACCCGATTCAAAGCATGTTAGGCCTTATTAAATAGGCAAGGTGCCTCCACCGCATTCATCACGGCCTGGTATTCCTCGGTCACTAAGCATCTAAGGTAGCTAGCAACCTCCACGGGGGTAGAGAAAGCACGGACATCCTTGGGGACAAAAAGAGTTATCGATCGCCTGTAGTCGAGGTTAACACTTGGGGCAGGGAATCGATCCACCAGTTTGGGACTCGATGAAGGCCTAGTAGCACCCGATAACGGTACCATATTTGGCACCGATAAGTCACCCAAACCGGTAGCACCTTCCGAAGCTGTAAAGCCGAGGCTATCAAAAATGTTATTGAAAGGATCAGCTGCTCCTTGCGCTCCTTCGACAAGTTTACCCTTCAACACCTGAGCCTCGTTAATCATAGAATCCGTAAATGAGGGCAACCCAAAAATGTCAATCACCCCAGGAACCGCTTTGGGTACGTTATCTTCTGACCATGACATACCGGTCTCACTTTCTTTTTCGACCGCACTGGCTCGGATCAAATCGGTGTCGACCCTCTCGAGAACTACAACCATTATCTCTACTATGACCTCCATGACGCGAGGCATCTCGGAGCCGCATCTTACTCGAGCCACCAGCTCAGAATCTTGTTCTTCCTCAGACTCGTCCCTCAGCCCCCCTCGATATAGTCGGGGACAGTAGAGGCGCATAAGGTGGTCAAGGGTAAAGGGACATCCCTCGATTTTGCTTACAAAAAGTCGGAGGAGAATCACCATTCTCCAGAAAGAGAGGTGGATCTGGCCAAGAGTCACATCATACATCTTGCAAAAGGCAATGACAATAGGGTCTAAGGGACCTAACGTGAAGGGATAACTTGATTGGCCCATTTGCTACTTGATTTATGTATGAGGACAATGTATATGCAAGGTGACGAGTGTGTATCTATTAGCATGGATTTAAGCATGCGGAAACGACCATTTAATTACATGTTTTCAATTATATTATGCCATTTGTTATTCCAAGTTAATACTTGTTTCATGCTTTAATTGCTACATGTCTTTACTTGTAAAAATATGTTACTTTACTTGTTACATGCCTCTATTTACTACATGTTCGATGTATCCATGTCTTTATTTATCGCCCGCTCTTACTTGTTCTATGCTCAACATATTATTAGATAGATCCTATTACTTGTCTCATGCCTTTACTTGTTCATTTGTCTTCACTTGCATTATATTTCCCTTTTAATTTTTATTGGTTTGTCGTAGAGAATTTATATGTTTTGGTTCTTTTTTATGTACGTTGTGAGATACGCCGTAGTTGTTTGTAGCATATATGTATGTATGTGGATCGGGTTGCATGTCGCAATGGGGGTGTGTGTGTGTACGCGCGTGTGTGTGTATATATATATATATATATATATATGTATATATATATATATCAGGACCCAACTCCCACTGGAGCCGCGATGGCACCTCACACTATTTGCTAGGCAAGCCAAAAGTCACACAGTTATAACGTGTTCGAATAAACATGATTTAATAAACTCAACAGTTTAAATATTCTGAAATAACTGATGAAAACAACAACAATAGAACAACAACCTTCCCAAAGATCTGGTGTCAACGAGTACACGAGCACTACTAAGCATCGAATACAAGGCCAAATTCTAAATACAAATGTCTGAATAGTAGAACAGTAATAGTAGAAATAATGAATGATAACTTCAAGGTCTACTGATGACATAGCAGCTACCTCATAGTCTCCCGGAAGTTGGTAGCAATAAACTCTAGAGTAGACCTCGTCCGGAAGTACCTGGATCAGCACATGAAATGCTGAGTGTAGTATGAGTAAAACCGCCCCCATGTACTCAATAAGTAACAAAACTAACCTTAGGTTGAAAGCATTGACAAGATCAGAAGAAACAATCAGAGACCAATATTAATAACTAATAACTTCTCAGATATAAAGTAAAACAGTGTAAGCGTGTAGCTCAATGATATCATGTTCAGCTCGTTAACATATCAGGAAAATAAGCATGCTTTCCATATATAACAGTTAAAGCCCAACACAGATAAAATATTTTATTTACCAGCTAGCATGAGAAAAGTATATCTCTATGCCTAAATGTGAAATATACATGTCAAATCAACAACATCATAGTGGATCCATCAAAAATAATCAAATCTAGTAACAAGCAACTTAATATCATCAAATAATGCAGTAGGAAACAACTTCAAACAATGAAGATTCGATCTTTATAAAAATCAAAAAGTCAACTCCGGGCTTGCACCTCGGAACCCGGTCAAACTCACAATTATTGAACAACAATTCAATTACGAGTTCAACCATACAAATTTCACCTAACCCCGACCTCAAATCGACGTTCAAATCATAAATGTTTCACTTTAGGAACATGTTTTCCAAAATCCCCAATTTCTTCATTGTAATTTACCAATTAAATGCTAAAAACAAGGATGGAATCATGCAATATAAACAAATCCGAGTGAAACCTACTTACCCCAATCCAAATCATGGAAATCACCTCCAAAATTGCCTAAAATCGAGCTCTCTCACTCAAAATTGATATAATGACCAAACCCTCGAAACAAAGATTTTAAATAGTCTGCCAAGGCTTACCCTTCGTGACCGCGGACCCATCCTCGCGATCACGAAGAACAAACTTCCACCTCCTCCAAAAGACTCTACGTGAATACGAGACCATGGTCGTGAACGCGAAGCACAACACGCTCCTAAACTACGTGAACGCGGAAACAATATCGCGGTCGTGGAGGGTTACCACATGACACCCCAGCTGCACTGACCCTTCTACAAAAACGCGACCGTCCAATCGCGATCACGATGATCAATGCCATCCAATTCTTTGCTAATGCATCACAACTTCATGAACGTGAAATATATTTTGCTTGTCATCCATAACACTCTATGATTCCGCGGCTTACTCCTCGCGATCGCGAAGGAGAAAACCAGACTTCAGACATCAGCTAAGCCAAACATGAATAAATGGTCTGAAACGCATCCGAAATACACCCGAGGCCTCCGGGACCCTATCCAATCACTGAAACAAATCCCAAAACATATCATGAACCTACTCGAGACCTCAAATCACATAAAACAACATCAAAACCACGAATCGCACACAATTCCAGCCTAATGAACTTCCAACTTCCAAAACTCATGCTGAAGCACATCAAATCAATTGGGAATGACCCCTATTTTTTGCATGCAAGTCCTAAATAATATAAAAGACCTATTCCAACTCTCGGAACTAAAATCTGTGCTCAATATCGACAAAGTCAATTCTCAGTTAAACCTATCAACCTTCCAAACCTTCAACTTTCCATCTTTCACCAAAAAGAACCAAACCAACCTACAAACCTCCAAGTCTAAATCCGGACATAAGGCTAAGTCCAAAATAAGCATACGAAGCTATTGGAATCATCAAATCACCATTCTAGGGTCGTCTACACAAATGTCAAACTTCGGTAACTCTTTCAACTTAAGCTTCTAACTTTGAGACTATGTTTCCCAATTAACTCCAGGACCTTCCCAAAACCAAACCAACCACCGCCGAAAGTCACATAACCACAAATGAACATAGAAGAGGAAATAGATAGGGGAACGGGGTTACACTACACAAAATGACCAGCCGAGTCATTACATTCTCCCTATCTTAAACAAATGTTCATGCTCGAACGGGTCTAGAATCATACCTGGAGTCTAAAAAGGTGAGGTTTTCTAATAAGCATCTCCTCCTCAGTCTCCCATGTAGCCTCCTCTACCGTCTGACCTCTCCATTGCACCTTCACTGACGTTATATTCATTGCCCTCAGCTTCCGAACCTACTGATCCAAAATGGTCACCAGCTCTACATCATAAGTCAAATCCCTATCTAACTGCACCGTGATAAAGTCCAAAACATGTGATGGACCACCATAATAGTTTGGAACATAGAAACAAGATATACTGGGTGAACACCCGATAGACTACGTGGCAAGGCAAGTCTATATGCCACCTCTCCAACTCTCTCAATGCCCTCAAAGGAGCCAACTTCCCTTTCTTCCTGATTCTCATCACACCCCTCATGGGTAATACTCTGAGCAGAACATTCTCACCCACCATATATGCAACATCATGAACCTTTTGGTCAGCATAACACTTCTACTTGGACTGTGTTGTACGAATTTGCTCCTGAATCACCTTCACCATCTCTAAGGAATCTCAGACCAAATCAGTGCCAAATTGTTTAGCCTCCCTAGGCTCAAACCAACCAATCAGAGAACAACCTCTCCTCCCACATAAGGACTCATAAGGAGAGGTTGTTCTTTATCCACACATCAAAAGCTTAAAAGTTTGGCTAACTCCCTAAATTTCCAGAAATTTTGGCAGAGTCTCCCCTGTAATTGGGCCTAACCACTTGCGAGAGAACAACCAAAACAACTCCTAACAACACATCCACAACTCAACAAAGTATCAATCTTGGGCATTTGTCCTTCCCGCATATCGATCAGACCGGGGTAGGTGTACTAATCTTGGGCATTTGTTCTTCTTGTTCCCCCTCTATCCACAACCATAACATATTTCAAGAGTCATCCAACATGTTCCCAAGTGGCGTTTCCTGCAAATCAACCAATCATGTTTATTAGTACCAATAACCCATTTTCCTTTCTTAAATGCTCTCACCACATGATCCGATGGTTTGGTGACATTGGTAGGAACATGGGTACTTCCCTTAGCAACAAGTTCTTCCAATCCCTCCACGGCTTGACGCATTCTCCCAATGAACTCTTGTGGAATCTCCCCCAGATTCTCCGGTGAGGTCATTCCCTCTTTGCTGCTTCGAACTCGTGGATTACTCATCTGTAAAATGAGACATAACGAGGAAATTAACTTTCTATATTAAGCTTTATCGCATGATCTGGAGTATCAAAGAAAGGAGACATTCCTAAATGCCCAAGTAGCCTCCAAATTTTTGATATGGTCGACAACACACCGATAAGAAGGACTCTACTAGACACGGCTTCGAGACATCCTAGGATACTTTATAACCTTAGGCTCTGATAACAAGCTTGTCACGCCCCGACCTCGGGGACCACGACCGGTGCTCAACCGAGATACACCGGTTAATCAAGCCTCTAAGATGACTTCTATCCATCCTTTCCCATTAACAATATAAAAATCAGTACAAGTGATAGACAAGAGAAGAGTCAAGTGTTCCATATTCTTTTTCCATTACTCAAAGGAGATTGATTTATGATTTCCAAAATATTAAAAGTTTATAGATATGACGAAAAATATGTTTTCCAAAATACCAACACTTCTCATTCAATTCCAAACATCAAACACCACCCACTCTATGTATACGGATCCTCTAAGTACAATAGAAGAGTAGAATGGAAGTGCCGGCGATAAGGCCCCGGTTATAACTCAAAGCACAATACAAATTAAAACCACATAAAGCCTAGAACAGAGTAGGCCTCACCAAAACCTGCTGAATATAGAGTAACTGCTAACGAGGATCAAGACCACCCGCTGATGAACTACCTGCATCCATTAAAGATGCAGCGCCCCAAATAAAGGGATGTTAGTACATATGAAATAGTACTAGTATATAAAGCTAAATGTCCTCTTACAAAATAGAACGCTAATGAAAGAAGGGGAAACATCATGGAAGCAACAAGTAACAATCAATGATATCCAAATGCCAAGTTAAAACATAACAATTTTCAAAATACAAAAATAATATATATTTTTTGTTGGGAGATCATTAGCATCGATATAGCACCGTGTTTTTATCACGGAGTTTGATCATGCACGATCGACTAGGCCATCTCCCCACGGACAATGTGGTTTGACATGTGATGCGAAAAAATGTGTTACCAAGAGTAGTACCACCATGTGCACAGCATGGCGTCCGATCTCCACCCAATCGGCTAGACCGACTTCCCACATATGTTGTATGGGTTGACTTTCCAATTCACAACTAATATAAATCTCATACCAAATAAGGGGAATAATCACAGTCCACCACAATGCACCACTACACCGGCACGTGTAGTTTCGGGCGTGGGCCATATGAATCACCCTTCCTTCGTTTGCTAATAATACTCCCAAAAATATTTGTTTGTGTTTATGCACACAAGGTAACATAAATACAAATGTATTCATCTCATAATCTTTCACATTGTATAAATCTTAATTAGTATTTTCAACTACTCATAACAACAATATTTCCTTGGTTCTTTTGGCCATTCACAAGTTTCTTTATTCATGGCACGGTGGCCGTATTTCATGTCCCACACTTCCATTTCTTTCCTTTCATGTATCATCATCATTAATATCAACATATATAATATTTTTGAAATCACAACTTAAATTCATTAGAACTGAAGACTTTAAACACAATAAATTTCTTTCCAAGAAATAGAGTAAAATGATTGGCAAACAAAGCGCAAATTAAAATCATAGAGGAGTAACACACCATTTATTCTTGAAATACTTTTCCCAAAAAGGGAAATACACAATTTCAACTCACTTCTAACACTTTCAAGCATATTTATAGATTATCGACAATATGAGTATTCGAAATCAAGGTCTTAAGTATATATATGTGCAATAGGAGTTTTGGACGCATGGAGTATTCTTTCCAAGTTAAGCATAATGGACTTTCATTTGAAACACGACTAAGAGTCATAACATTTTAATACACATATCATACTTTGAACACGTTCTCGAAGGATAACATAATATGATAAGTGCATATGAAACACATTTTGAACATATATATATATATATTTTGACACAAGGTTCATTCGGAATAGT
>AWOL01S0006584.1:201770-234545 GCA_000715115.1 Nicotiana otophora | reverse complement strand
GGAAGTTAGGCACTAAATTATTATTTTCTACTTCTTGTCACCCACAAACTGATGGACAAACTGAAGTAGTTAATAGAACCTTAGGAAACATGTTGAGGGCTGTTTTGAAAGGTAAATTAACTTCTTGGGAGGCTCACTTACCTATGATTGAATTTGCTTACAATAGAACAATCCATTCTTCTACAGGTATGTCTCCTTTTGAGGTTGTTTATGGTTTTAATCCCTTCACTCCTCTTGATTTATTACCATTACCTACTAATGATATTGTTAATCTTGATGGTAGGACAAAGGCTGAGATGATGAAAAAAATTCATGAACAAACAAGGCTTGCAATTGAGAAGAAAAATGAGCAAACTGCCTTGAGAAAGAATAAGGGTCGAAAACAAGTAATTTTTAAACCTGGAGATTTAGTTTGGGTTCACTTTAGAAAGGAGAGATTTTCCTCCAAAAGGAAGTCAAAGTTGCACCCTAGAGGAGATGGACCATTTCAAGTCCTTGAAAGGATTGGAGATAATGCTTACAAGCTGGACCTACCTGGTGAGTTCCAAGTAAGTGCTACATTCAATGTTGCTGACTTGTCTTTGTTTGATGTAGGATCGAATTCGGGGACGAATTCTTTTCAAGAAGAGGGGAATGATAGCATCAAGGACAAGGATAGAGTTTTGGAAGCTCTAAGGCCATTTACAAGATCTCAAGCTAAAGAGTTTCACTCTAAGGTTGCTGGACTTCAATTGCAAATAAAGAAGCTTTTAATTGTAGAGGAAGAGCTCAAGCCCAAAGTAGATGAATTATCCAAGTTTTACAATTATTTGGTGATCCAAATTGAAGTCCAAGAGGAGAAAGATTGGGCCACCAAATCAGCCCTTGAAGTCCACAAAAGGGGCTCAAAATGAGCTTAAAAGAGGTCCAAAAGGGGATGTTTCAAAGGGAGCCCAATTAGAGTCCAAATCAATGACCCAAACTAGTAGTTTTAAGGTCTACATCTGCCCAAAGGGATTTGGCCGCCCCCCACCTAATTGTAATGACTTTTCTTACTCCTTAGCAATCACCCTACCTAATTGTAATGACTTTTTATGCCTTAGCAACCACCCTACCTAATTTTAAGGACTTTTTGTGCCTTAGTACTCCTATAAATAAGGAGTTCTTCTCATTCATTGAGAGTTCTTTTGAACCTTTGTTACTTGTGCTTTGAGATTTATCTTTCAACCTTTACTAGTTCATAGTTCAAGGTAGTAAGATTACTTCTCTATTGTGATATCTTTGATTTCTTTGTGGTATTCTTAGAAGGCGATTAATACTAGTTATTAATTGTTGTCTCAAGTTACTCGTAAAGCGGTCAAGATCCGAATCTATTGTTTTGATTTGCTTTTAAGTAAAGGCGTTTGATTTCTTCAATAAATCAAGACGTTGTTGCTTTGATCTTGTCAAGGCTATAGAACTTGCGTTCTTGGAAGTTCTTGGAATTATTTCCTTGAATTTCCCCATATCCTTTATTTTCTGCTCTTTAGTTCTCGTTTCTCAATTCCTTATTGTTATTGCTTCCGCATTTACTTTTCAAATTCTTACTCTAGTTTGGATTTCCGACCTTGTCGTTATCACTCGCTGAATTATTATAATATTTTACTTAATAAAATAATGGAAAAATTAAAGACATAAAGTGCCAAATACATAGAAACTAACGAGTGAAAAAGGAAAATAAAAAAGCTTTTGAAGATTTTCGTTTAAATTAAATAGGTTATTTAACATAACGAGTTCAGGCACAAGCTCACAGAGGGAAAATGCTAAAAAGGAAGGAAATAAGCAGCTTAAGAAGTAAATGAGTAATTATAAGTAAATGAGAACTTACCACATGGATTGTAGTAGAGTGGTACCTCTTCATCCTTAATACATGTTTTGATTTCGAGCCTTGAGTATGAATTCGCCTTTATTAGGAAGCGTTTTACCTTAAATATGGAACTTTTGAGCGCTAATTCAGATATAGATGGGCCCAATGCTGTGATATCGTGACGGCACCTAGTTCCTAAGACTAGGTAAGCCTAACACTTACTAAATAAATAGAAGAATTCAACCACCAAATGGAAAAAAAAATATGAGATATAAATCTTATACAAATTACAATTCTCAAAACCGGTAGTACAAGTCATAAGCACTACTGAGTTTGCTAAGAGAATCCTTAAGCACAACTATTTGGAATGGAAATCAAACAATACAAATACGAAATCAAAAGGTGACTCCTAGGCCAGTGAACGCGACGACAGGTTTACCTTGAGTCTTCGCAACTCGACTAGCTACCGAATAATCAACAACAACCGTGGCACCTGGATCTGCACAAAAATGTGCAGAAGCGTAGTATGAGTACACCACAGCAGTACCCAGTAAGTATCAAGACTAACCTCAGTGGAGTAGTGATGAGGGACAGTCAAGACACCTACCGGACTAAACAACCTAAACAAGTGTGAAGGTGAACTAATAGAGGAAACAATATTAATATAAAGCCAAACATGATAAGGAACACAAATTAATACTTGCAATGATACACTAATAACAACAATATTTAACAGGAAGTAGTCAGATGATAATGTTGTAGAGTAAACTGAACACAGTCTAAGTCCGATGAAACCAAATAAAGGAAAAACCAGCAACAACTCAATGAGAACAACCACTTTCACACCATATCTATTCATGCATTTCCACGAGGTACCGAACCCCAAAATCACAGCTCACGGGTCCCAATTCTTAAACCCTAATCACTTGGAATATTGTGCCCACATTACAACTCATAACCACACTGGAGACTCACGTTCCAAGAGAACAACTCTCACACAGAAGGCAAATAGACAAGAGTACATGTAATGGTCAACAACATCGGGATCCATTTTCTTAAATCGATAAGGTGATTTAACTATGTGTATGCTTGTGCAAGTATGCTACAATAGTTCAAGTCATCCGATAAGAGTAGACATAGTGAATGGAACATAAGAAACGATCACCACAGAATGTACAGAGTAATAAAAGCAGCAATGAAGTTGAAACAACGACTAGCACAACAAAATTAGCTACATAGAACTGAGCAGGTAGTGCAACACGGAGGAAAATAATTAGTAGTATGCTAAGGAAAACAACAATCAAAGACAAGTGCACAAAAAAGGAGAAATGATAACAGAGTAATCCCAAGGTACCGTCTCGTAGTCTCAAATCGTAAAATGAATCACAACTTTCCTTATATCACCGCGGGAGCCTTTATATTTAGTTTTGAAAATCATTTTCCCGAAATAGCATCCCGTGTTTTAGTCCACCTTATCACACTACATGGCTTCTAGTAGTTCCCCTACTAGCCATGCGTTTCAAGCCCACCTTATCGCACCGCATGCGTATCAAAAGCATCAGCGCGATAGAAACCTTGTGCAATATAATAATAATCGCACGACAGAAACCTCGTACAACACAATAACAACCACACAGTAGAAACCTCGTGCAACACAATAACAACCGCACGACATAAACCTCGTGCAACACAATAACAACCGCACGACATAAATCTCGTGCAATATAATAACAACCTCACGGCAGAAGCCTTGTGCAACACAATAACAATCGCATGGAAAAAACCTCGTACAACACAATAGCAACCGCACGACAGAAACCTGGTGCAACACAACACTGAATACAACAGCAACAACAATAATAACATGTGAATACGGCAAGTAAATCAACATAAGAACTTCAAAACACCAAGAAATGGAAGAACAAACTCACAAGGAAAGGCACAACAGGGAAATAATAATCTTAACAAGAATAGTTCAACAAGGAAGAGATAATGTGTAGCAATGATTCCAAAAAGGTGTAACTTGATACCTCAACAATGAAAGGGATAACAATCTTCTAGTTAAGGCTAAGCAATTACGGAAGAGATAATAATAATTCCACTAAAGGTTAAGCAATTACGGAATAATAATAATTTCAATTAAGGTTAAGCAATTAGGGAAGGATAGCATGGCAATAGAAGAGGCAACGACTTTAGTTAAGCCACATAAGAGTGTAATCGGCAATAAGGGTAAAACATGAAGCAATTCATTCCAATTAAGATACGTAAGGGTGAATTTAGTAAATGGAGGATTTAACATAACAAAACAGCTTCATATCTAATGAACATAAGAACCTAGGAGCCCTAAACGGTCAAATTTTCACAAATAAGCCCGAGCACGTACTCGTCACCTCGTGTACACGAGCCTCACATGACACAATTAGCACCAACGGCTCAAATCCTAAGGGGTACTCCCTCCCTCCCCCAAACAAAGTTAGGCAAGATACCTACCTCAAAGAAGCTAGACCGTTACTTTAAAATGACCTGCTCGAGTGAAACAACCTACGGACGGCTCAAATCTAGCCAAAATAACTTCAATTCATAAATAAAACTCATAGAAAATAATTCTGGATAATAAAGCTTCAATCTTTAACAAGAACTAAAAGTCAACTCAAAAGTCAAACCCCGAGTACGCACCTCAAAACCCGATAAAATTTATAAAACCCGAACACCCATTCCGATACGAGTTCAACCATACCAAAATTATCAATTTCCGACATCAATTCGTCCTTCAAATCATCATTTTACATTTTGAAAGGTTTTACAATTTTCCCCCAAATTTCCCAACTTAATTCACTAATTAAATGATGCAAATAGTAATGGATTCATGAAATATAACAATATTCGGGTAGAAAACACTTACCCCAATAAGTTGCTTGAAAAACCCACGAAAAATCTCCCAAAATCGAGGTCTACATCTCAAAAGAAAATGAAGAGAATGGCCAATTTCGACCACTAAATGTTCTGCTAGAATCGCACCTACAGATGCTGGCTCCGCTTCTGCACAAACACACATGCGGCCGGTGTTGCGCTTCTGCGTTGCCTCTTCGCTCATGCGCCTTTCTTGTCCACTTCTGCGATCACGCAGGTGCAAAAAATTCTTCGCACTTGCAACTACTGCCCAGACCTGCCCATTTTGCTTCTGCGACCATTTCACGCCTCTACGTGCATGCACCTGCGGTCCCTCACGCACAGGTGGGAAAACACTAGTTAACAGAAAATTCCAGCAGCTCCAAACAATGCTCCAACGATCCGAACCCCGTTTGAAACTCATCTGAGCCACTCGGGACCTTGTACGAATATACCAATAAGTTCCATAACGTATCACAGACCTACTCGAGGGCTCAAATCACATCAAACAATGTTGAAACCACGAATCGCACCACGAATCGAACTTATGAACTTTCAACTCTTCCAACCTCCAAAACTCGCGCCGAAACATATCAAATCAACACGGAATGGTGTCAAATTTTGCATGCAAGTTCCAAATGACATAACGGAGCTAATACAACTCTCAAAATCGCATTCCGACCCTGATATCTATCACACCCCAACCTCGGGGAGTGCGATCGGCACTTAACAGAGTTACCCCGGCCAAGCAAGCTTGCACAGTGCCGTCTACAACACTCGCCCATGAATAAAGAGAAGAATACATTTCATTAATTAGACAGTAAGAGATCATGTGAATAACACCAGTTCAATTTCCATTAGTTACATCATTAACAAGTCTCCAAAACAGTACATTGTACAATCATAGTTAAAGTGGAACATATGATAGTTACAACATTTTTAGTTTAACCTTCTCAAAAACGGATACAACTTATATTATGTCTACGGAGCCTCTAACCTGAACAAAAGAGTGCTACGACAGTGCCGACAACAAGGTCCCGGTTATACCTCAAAACTCTATGTACAAAGGATAAGAGATACAGGACCCCGAAATGAAGTGGAGCTCACCAAGTCAGCTGAGGAGAGGATGTGCTGCTATCACTGATCAATACCACCTGCTATGGAACCACCTGCATCCATTAAAGATGCAGCGCCCCCGACAAAAGGGACGCTAGTACATGTGGAATAGTACTAGTATGTAAAACTAAACAGCTTCTCAATAGAACGAGTAACAGTAAACGGAGAATAAAATATGAAATCAATAAAAGACTCAAACAGTATCAAGGTATCAAGTTAGGGGAAAGGTAAATTTCAAGTAAGTTTCAGTAATTTAAGTTGGGAGATCTTTAGCACCGATATACCACCGTGTTTTAGTATGGAGTCCGATCTCAGCCCGACCGGCTAAGCCGTCTCACCCCGATACATACACTCACAATACCACCATGTGCGCAGTATGGTGTCCGATCTCAGCCCGATCGGATAAGCCGTATCACCACAATGTCTTGTGGGTCGACATCACATCACATCTCGCTAGAAATAATCTCATCCCATTTAAAGGGAAACATCTCAATACACCAATCTCATCCCATATAAGGGGAAAAAATCTCATCACATTAACACGGGGATTTACCCCTCAATCACTCCTATATCTGCACATGTAGTTCTGGGGTTAGGTTGTTTCGACCTACCCTTCCTCGGTGGCTAAACGATACTCCCAAAGCATTTATTATTAAAAGGATTTACCACTCATTTCTTAATCTTTTTCATATCATTCATTTCATTGGCACCAATGGCCATGACGCAATATCATTCTTGGCATGTTGGCCGCACATCATATTTCATGTTCACTTCTTTCACTTTCAAATATCATCATGGATAATCAACAACAAGGCCTTTCAAATTAAGACTTTAAACACATATTTAAGCAATTTAGGGTCTTAGGCATATGTGATTTCTTATACAATTGACATGATAGCTTTCATTAGAATCACGTTTTTAAATCATAACGTAATAACACGCAACCCATACTTAAACGACATTCTCAGCAGTGACTCAACATAACAAGAATCTTTGGAATACATATTGAACGCATATTTATTTTGACATAAGGCTTATTTGGAATAATCAATTTATAATAAGCATCACAGGACTTACAAGGATATTGTGAGGTTCAATTCTAAGTTATTATGGGTCTTCGTACGGCAAGGACTTGATCTCCTACTTGAAAGGATCTCGAGCGAACTCTTTTATTGAAGGCGCGAGACAATCTAGCTTGATAACATTCAAGACTCTGTTGAGCTTACAACCTCTTCTCATCATGAAAAATTATAAAAAATACTTATATGACCCTTGTAAGTGCAAAAATGATATTTTGAAAGTATACGGAATACATTATAAAATATGAGAGCAAAATTGGGTATCAACATGTGTCCACACCTGTGGGAGATTCTATTGTTATGGACTGTGTGTATTGGTCGTGTTTACTTGTTATTATTGGTGGTTTTGAGACCAAAGTTGATCTATTATTACTCAATATGGTAGACTTTGATGTGATCTTGGGCATGGACTGGTTGTCACCATATCATGCTATTCTGGATTATCACTCCAAGACTGTGGCATTGGCTATGCCACGGTTGGAGTGGAGGGATACATTGGATTATATTTCTAATGGAGTTGTGTCCTTTTTGAAGGCACAACAGATGGTTTAGAAAAGGTGCGAAGCATATCCAGACTTTGTAAGACATTCCAGTGCTGATACTCCTACCGTTAAGTCAATTCCGGTAGTGAGAGACTTCCTAGATGTATTCCTAGCGGATCTTCCGGGCATTCCACCCAATAAAGATATCAATTTTGGTATTGACTTGTTGTCGAGCACTCAGCCCATTTCTATTTCACCATATCGTATGTCACCAACGGAGTTAAAGGAACAAATGTAGGAGTTGCTTGATAAGGGTTTCATCCGTCCGAGTGTTTCGCCATGGGGTGCTCCGATTTTGTTTATGAAGAAGAAGGGTGGTTCTATGCAAATACGTATTGATTATAAACAGCTGAACAAGGTTACAGTGAAGAATATGTACCCATTACCGCACATTGATGACTTATTCGACCAGCTTCAGAATGCCAGAGTGTTCTCGAAGATTGATTTGAGGTTAGGATATCATCAGCTAAAGATTCGGGATCCGGATATTCTTAAGACTGCTTTCAAGACTCGATATGGTCACTACAAGTTTCTAATGATGTCATTTGGGCAGACCAATGCCCCAACAACATTTATGCATCTGATAAACAGTGTATTCCAGCCATATCTTGACTCATTTATCATTGTGTTTATTGACGACATCTTGGTATACTCCCACAGTCGAGAGGATCATGAGCAACATTTGAGGATCGTGCTTCAGACATTGAGGGAGAAGAAGTTATATCAAAATTCTCCAAGTGTGAATTCTGGCTTGATTCGATGGCATTTTTGGGTCATGTGGTGTCGAGTGAGGGGATTAAGGTAGATCCAAAGAAGATTGAAGTAGTTTAGAGTTAGCCCAGACCGTCTTCAACTACTGATATTCTGAGTTTCCTTTGTTTGGTCGGGTATTATCACCGTTTCATAGAGGGTTTCTCATCAATTGCTACACCTTTGACTAGATTGGCCCAGAAGGGTGCTCCTTTCAGATGGTCCAAGGAGTGTGAGGCGAGCTTTTAAAAGCTCAAGAATGCTTTGACTACAGCCCCAGTGTTAGTATTGCCTACGGGTTCGGGGTCTTACACTGTGTATTGTGACGCATCGCGTATTGGGCTTGGAACGATATTGATGCAAGACAGTAGGGTGATTGCCTACGCGTCACGGTAGCTGAAGGTTCATGAGAAGAATTATTCTGTCCACGACTTGGAATTGGTAACTATTGTTCATGCATTGAAGATTTGGAGGCATTATTTGTACGGTGTCCCATATGAGGTCTATACCGACCATCGGAGTCTCCAACATCTGTTCAAGTAGAAAGATATTAACTTGCGACAGCGGAGATGGTTAGAGTTGCTGAAAGACTATGATGTCACTATTATGTATCATCTCGGGAAGTCCAATGTGGTGGCCGATGCCTTGAGTAGAAAGGTGGAGAGTATGGGCAGAGTTGCTGAAAGACTATGATGTCACTATTATGTATCATCTCGGGAAGTCCAATGTGGTGGCCGATGCCTTGAGTAGAAAGGTGGAGAGTATGGGCAGAGTTGCTGAAAGACTATGATGTCACTATTATGTATCATCTCGGGAAGTCCAATGTGGTGGCCGATGCCTTGAGTAGAAAGGTGGAGAGTATGGGCAGAGTTGCTGAAAGACTATGATGTCACTATTATGTATCATCTCGGGAAGTCCAATGTGGTGGCCGATGCCTTGAGTAGAAAGGTGGAGAGTATGGGCAGAGTTGCTGAAAGACTATGATGTCACTATTATGTATCATCTCGGGAAGTCCAATGTGGTGGCCGATGCCTTGAGTAGAAAGGTGGAGAGTATGGGCAGAGTTGCTGAAAGACTATGATGTCACTATTATGTATCATCTCGGGAAGTCCAATGTGGTGGCCGATGCCTTGAGTAGAAAGGTGGAGAGTATGGGCAGAGTTGCTGAAAGACTATGATGTCACTATTATGTATCATCTCGGGAAGTCCAATGTGGTGGCCGATGCCTTGAGTAGAAAGGTGGAGAGTATGGGCAGAGTTGCTGAAAGACTATGATGTCACTATTATGTATCATCTCGGGAAGTCCAATGTGGTGGCCGATGCCTTGAGTAGAAAGGTGGAGAGTATGGGCAGAGTTGCTGAAAGACTATGATGTCACTATTATGTATCATCTCGGGAAGTCCAATGTGGTGGCCGATGCCTTGAGTAGAAAGGTGGAGAGTATGGGCAGAGTTGCTGAAAGACTATGATGTCACTATTATGTATCATCTCGGGAAGTCCAATGTGGTGGCCGATGCCTTGAGTAGAAAGGTGGAGAGTATGGGCAGAGTTGCTGAAAGACTATGATGTCACTATTATGTATCATCTCGGGAAGTCCAATGTGGTGGCCGATGCCTTGAGTAGAAAGGTGGAGAGTATGGGCAGAGTTGCTGAAAGACTATGATGTCACTATTATGTATCATCTCGGGAAGTCCAATGTGGTGGCCGATGCCTTGAGTAGAAAGGTGGAGAGTATGGGCAGAGTTGCTGAAAGACTATGATGTCACTATTATGTATCATCTCGGGAAGTCCAATGTGGTGGCCGATGCCTTGAGTAGAAAGGTGGAGAGTATGGGCAGAGTTGCTGAAAGACTATGATGTCACTATTATGTATCATCTCGGGAAGTCCAATGTGGTGGCCGATGCCTTGAGTAGAAAGGTGGAGAGTATGGGCAGAGTTGCTGAAAGACTATGATGTCACTATTATGTATCATCTCGGGAAGTCCAATGTGGTGGCCGATGCCTTGAGTAGAAAGGTGGAGAGTATGGGCAGAGTTGCTGAAAGACTATGATGTCACTATTATGTATCATCTCGGGAAGTCCAATGTGGTGGCCGATGCCTTGAGTAGAAAGGTGGAGAGTATGGGCAGAGTTGCTGAAAGACTATGATGTCACTATTATGTATCATCTCGGGAAGTCCAATGTGGTGGCCGATGCCTTGAGTAGAAAGGTGGAGAGTATGGGCAGAGTTGCTGAAAGACTATGATGTCACTATTATGTATCATCTCGGGAAGTCCAATGTGGTGGCCGATGCCTTGAGTAGAAAGGTGGAGAGTATGGGCAGAGTTGCTGAAAGACTATGATGTCACTATTATGTATCATCTCGGGAAGTCCAATGTGGTGGCCGATGCCTTGAGTAGAAAGGTGGAGAGTATGGGCAGTTTGGCATATCTACCGGCAGCGGAGAGGCCACTAGCCATGGATGTTCAGGCCTTGGTCAACCAGTTCGTGAGATTAGATGTTTTGGAGCCCAGCCAAGTTCTTGCTTGCGTGGTTTCTCGATCTTCCTTTTTTGAGAGCATCAAAGAGCGTTAGTATGACGACCCCCATTTTCTTGTCCTTAAGGACACAGTACGGCACGACGATGCCAAGGAGGTTTTTATTGGAGACGACAGGGTGTTGCGGATACAAGGCCGGATATGTGCGCCCAACGTAGATAGGTTGTATGAGTTGATTCTTGATGAGACTCATAGTTCGTGGTACTCCATTCATCCGGGTGCCGCTAAGATGTACCAGGATTTGAGGCAACACTATTGGTGGAGTAGAATGAAGAAAGATATAGTGGAGTATGTGGCTCGGTGCCTGGACTGTCAGCAGGTGAAGTACGAGCATCAGAGGCCGAGCGGGTTACTTTAGAGACTTGAGATTCCCGAGTGGAAATGGGAACGTGATACCATGGATTTCGTTGTTGGGCTTCTATGGACTTTGAAGAAATTTGACGTAGTATGGGTGATTGTGGATAGGCTGACCAAGTCGGCACATTTCATTCTAGTGGAAACTACCTATTCTTCCGATCAATTGGCTCAGATCTATATCCGTGAGATTGTTCGTCTCCATGGTGTGCCGGTGCGCATTATCTCCGATCGACGCACACAGTTCATATCGCATTTCTGGAGAACCGTGCAGCGTGAGTTAGGCATATGGGTAGAGTTGAGTACAACATTTCACCCCCAAAGGGATGGACAGTCCGAGCGCACTATTCAGATCTTAGAGGATATGCTACATGCATGCGTTATGGACTTCGGGGTTCATGGGATCAGTTCTTGCCACTCGCAGAGTTTGCCTATAATAACAACTACCAATCGAGTATTCAGATGGCTCTTTATGAGCCCCTATATGGGAGATGGTATCGTTCTCCAATTGGTTGGTTTGAGCCGGGTGAGGCTAGGTCGTTGGGCACAGATTGGGTTCGCGATGCCTTGGAGAAAGTCAAGTTGATTCAGGATCGGTTTCGTACAGCCCAGTCTAGGCAGAAGAGTTATGTTAATTGGAGGGTCCGTGATGTAGCATTTATGGTTGGATAGAGGTATTTGCTCCGGGTTTCACCTATGAAAGTGTAATAAGGTTCGGAAAGAAGGGCAAGTTGATCCCTAGGTACATTGGTCCTTTTGAGATCCTTGAGAGAGTTTGTGAGGTGGCCTATAAGCTTGGATTGCCACCCAACTTATTGGCAGTTCACCCGATGTTCCATGTTTTCATGCTCCGGAAGTATTATGGTGACCTGTCCCATGTATTACATTTCAGCTCAGTCCAATTGGATAAGGATTTGACTTATGTTGAGGAGCCGGTGGCTATGTTGGACAGATAAGTCCGGAAGTTGAGATCAAAGAACATCGCTTCAGTGAATGTTCAATGGAGGGGTCATCCGGTCGAGGAGGCGACCTGGGAGACCGAGTATGACATAAGGAGTCGTTATCCTCACCTTTTCATCACTTCAGTTATGTCTCTACGCACGTTCGAGGTCGAACTTTTATTTTAAGAGGGGGAGAATGTGACGACCAGACCGACCGTTTTGTGTATTTGCACCATGTTTTCCCTTTTGATGCTTCACACATATGCATAGTTTTATGACTTGCGAGATTTGTTAGTTTCGTTCCGAAAAGATTTCGGGTTGATTTGGACACCCTTTGATTCTTGGCTTAAAAGCCTAAGTTGATTATGTTGACCAATTTTGTAAAAACGACCTCAGAATGGTGTTTTGATGGCTCTAATAGGTTCGTATTGTGATTTTAGACTTGGGCGTATGCCCGGAATCGAATTCGGAGGTCTGTAGGTTGAAATGTGTTATTTTGCCAAAATTGTCAATTTGAGGTTTAAAAGTTTGACCGTAGGTTGACTTTTGACTATCGGGTTCAGAATTTGGTTTTGGGACTTGGAATAGGTCTGTTATGCTATTTAGAACTTGTCTGCAAAATTTAGTGTCAATTGGAGTTGATTTGATATGATTCGGACGCTTGGTCGCAATTCTAGAGGTTCTTGAACTTTTCTTTAAAATCCATGTGTTTTGATGTCTGATTCGTAGTTCTAGATATTATTTTTATATTTTAATCGTGCGAGAGAGTTCGTATGATATTTTTGGACTTGTGTGGATGCTTGGTTTGGAGTTTTGGGGGCTCAGATGAGTTTCAGACGTGTCGCAAATGGTTTTGGACTTAAATAGGATTGCTGGTGTGCTGGCGCTCTGATGTCGCAATTGCGAGCACCATCCTCACAATTGTGAAGTAGGCAGGGGTGGTCAGATGTCTCAAATGCGACTTTTTCCTTCGCATTTGTGAAGTCAGCAGGTCTGGAGTGGGGTTGCATTTGCGACCACTTGATCGCTTTTGCGAGGGATGTCAGCTTCGCAATTGCAAAGCCTTTGTCGCAAATTGCTACTTCTGAAGAGTTTGTCATGGTTCACAATTGCGATCCCTGTTCCGCAAATGCGAACCTAGTGTCGCAAATGCGGCATCTGCAACTGAACAAAGGGGTTGGGAGTCGGGATTTTCATCTTCTCTCATTTTAGAATCCGAGACTCGGTAGGATGCGATTTGAAGAGGGAGTTTTTACCTACAAACTTTGGGTAAGTGATTCTAATCAATTTCCAACAATATTTCATGATTATATCTTAGATTTAACATCAAATTTGTGAGAATCAAAGAGGAAATTGAGAATTTTTGTCAATGTTTTGAAAAATGAAGATTTGAGTTTTGAGAGTTTATTTGGGCTCGGATTTGAAAACAAAATACATATATAGACTCGTGGGGTTATGAGTAGTCGGAATCTACCCTTGGATCCGAATTTGACTAGGCGAACCCCGGGTTGACTTTTGTTGACTTTTTGGAAAAATTGTAAAGATCATAGCTTTATCTATTGTAATTGATTTTCCTTGCATTATTTGATGATATTAAGTCATTTTTATTAGATTTGAGCCGTGTGTAGGTGAATTTTAGCGTAAAAGCTATTTTTGAGGGTTGATTTGGCCTAGTTGAGATAAGTATCTTGTCTCATTTTGTGTGGGGGAACTACCCTATAGGATTTGGGTTGATCGTGCTATTTGTGTTATGTGAAATTCGTGTACGCGAGGTGACGAGTGCGTACACGGGCTATATGTGGTATTTGATCGGTTTAGGTTATTTAGACTCTTTCCATGCCTTTAATTGAATTGTCATAACATGTTATATCTTTCATTGTTAATCTACTCTTACATGTGTTAATCTACTCTGACATGCTTTATTGACGTTGTTAGTACTTGTTCCATCTCTTACTTGTTATATTTGCTCTCATATGCTTTAGTTGAAATTGCTACCTCACTTATTGTCTTGTTACCTCCTTATTGTTGCATTACTCTTACTTGTAGTTGTTATTTCGTGGGATTTATCTCCTTGTTGGATTATTGACGTTGAAGTTGTGAAATCTATTATCACATTGAGGTTGAAGTTGTTGATTTTGAGATATCTTTCCTTGTTGAGCATTTCTCATTCATTTTGTCATTATTGAGATTCTTATACACATTGCGATTTAGCCATGGGCTTATTGTTGTGGAAATATTAGTATTATTGATTCGGCAAGTTGTGGTATATGAGCACTTGTGGTGCGAGTTGTTATTGTGTTGGAAAATTGATACGCATGCGGTGGTATAAGGATAAGGGTTGATACGCATGCGGTGAGATAAGATGGGGTTGATACGCATGTTGCTAGTAAGAGAATTACTTGAAGCCACGTGGTAAAATAAGGTGGGCTAAAATGCGTGTAGCTATTTCGAAAAAATAATTTTTAAAACTAAATGCAAGGCTCACGCGGTGATATAAGGAAAGATTATGATTAAAATCGTGAAATGTGAATACGAGGCGGTACCTCATTTGTGATTCTTGTTATACATTCCATGTTGAAAAGGGCTTGTTGGTTGAACAGTTTTTGTTGTTTCTTCATTGTTTTACTTGTAATTATCCGTATTTGTCTTCTTGTTGTTTCATCATATGTTTACTCCTAATTTCCTTTACTGCTTAAATTCCGTTGTTAGCTCACATTATTGAAATGTTTACTTATTATTTACTTCCTCGTTTCCCATATTTAGATTATGTTATACTCTGCGTAGTTTCTGTCTTGACGTGGCCTCATCACTACTCTACCGAGGTTAGGCTTGATACTTACTGAATACCATTGTGGTGTACTCATACTACGCTTCTGCACATTTTTGTGCGGATCTAGGTACATCTGCCCGTGCTGGACGCCAGTGATTGATTAGCTACTTTTGGAGATTTCAAGGTATACTTGCCCGACGTTCGCAAGCTTCTAAGTCACCTTCTGCTTTTGGATATTCTACTATTTATTTCTTGTTTCAAAACGGTATTGTATTCCGAGACTATTAGTACATTCTTGTAGAGCTTATGACTCTGTTCCGCTGGATTTTGGGAAGTTGTTGACAGCTGTACTGTTGAGTTTTATTATGATAGTTTAATGGTTAAATTGAGGTTTTATTATTTCTGTTGTTTCTCAATGTATTAGGATTACCTAGTATTAGAGATTAGATGTCATCACGATATTCTAAGGTGATTGATGTGGGTCGTGACATTGATGCTCCATTATACGATCTACTCCTCTTGATAAGGGTCTTTAAATCATATATCATCTACTTTCATCCTCAGGTCCTGCTTTTTTAGCAACACCAGGAATAACTCTGCATGGTCAAGTGTATCACAAATTAGCTTTTATCACCCAATAAATAAATAAATAAAATTATCATTTGAAATATATGGAATAGAAAATACATAAACTGAAGGAAAACCCCATAATATAAGAACACAAGATTAAAGGAGCACAAAATCTATTACACTATAAAAAACTGCTTCACAAATATATATACAGCAAGTTCGAAGCCTAAGCATCAACAGATCATTGCCGTATTCATTCTCCTTAATTTTTACATCAGCTTGTAGTCCATAAAAAATTAAGCACTATGATTTAGTAAAACCATACATGCATTGATTGACTCCATCACACAAACCTTTCTATTTGTGTGATGGTTTTAATACATCTTGATATCTTTCTCTTCCCATGCCCAATCAGTATGTATGTTATTTATTTATCCGTTAACTCTTCTCGTTAAATTTTTTTAAACTATTTTTTTGTTTTGAACTAAAGGGAAAAAACGTGAAAACCCAGTAAAGCTCTTTTAGTTCTATTTCAAACACAAAAACACTTGCACATACGTAGAGACAGAGCCAGAATTTTTAGTACACGTATTACTTGATGAAAATACAATACAACTTGAACCTCCAAATCCCTAGTACAAATAAAAAGAAGAAGATTTTAGCCGAAATACCGAAAAGAATAATAGTACATAAAAGAACATTCACCTTTCAGGTGAGAAAATGTTGTTTGGTTTTTCATGTTCTGGAACGTGATATAATCACACAATTCAAACCTTCAAATTCCAACTCATTTTGGTACCCAATATCGCTGATATAATTAACGTGTGTAGCCTTTTCGGCCATAGAGTAAGTTTGATAAAGATTTTGTTTGCAATGAACTATATGTAAGGTGCAATATATATATATATATATATATATATATATATATATATATATATATATATATAAGGTACTAGTGGGGGTAGCCCGGGGGTACATGAACAAAGGTATATTGTTTTATTATACACTGTTATCCTTTCGATTCTAACTGAATCAAAAGATTATTTGGAGTTTGTACTCGGATATGAATGGAATGCAACTGATTTCATATATTACAATGTTATAGTCACATTCTATAGCTACCCTCACAAAATATCTCAAAGAACTGAAGATATAAGTTTTATCATCACTCTTGAAAGTTGAATCAAGTTTTTTAGTACTTGATTCAATAGAAACTTCAGCAACAGGACAATTAGATTGTTGTCCTTTCTTCCCTACATCCATACAGTAATGCAAAATTTTCAAAATTCTTTTCCAATCATCAAACTTATTATTAATCAAAGCTTTTGAAATAGGAAATCCAAACCTCTTGTTTAGACTTTAGATTGATGACATTATAAGTTTTCAGTATTAATGCTATCAGCATTTGCATCTCCAAGTGCTCCTCTTTAAGATGCATGTCTGCCAACTGAATTCTCTTCACATTCTCTTGTTCTTGAGCATGTTACCATACTCAAGGAGCTTTTCAATAGTCATTTTTGGTTGCTCAAAAGTCGGGGGTCCGTCGAAAGAGTTCAGAAGTTTGTGCCCTCAACCCACCAAAGAAGTCTGTATAAAAACAAAAATATACACATTAGTTATCATCAACACCATTCTACATCACTAATGTAATTCGGTTAGGCAGCTAAGAAGTTACAATATTGAGTCGATTTTGTCAGTCAATAGGATATTCCCCTTACCTATGGACCATTGCAGTTCACCTTTGAGCTTTTGATCTGTTTTAAGTTTTTGTAGAAGTTCTTGAACAAATGTGATTTTCATTTAAAGAAAGGGTGACACAAATCATTGCAACATTAAATGTAAAAGTTTAAAAGTGAATGATGATTATAAATATAGGTTCCTTTGGCTATGAGAACATAAGGTTATTGGCAAAACCACTATATCAATTATATCTACACAACCACCAAGCAAATCTTGCGCATATCAGCAATATCTAAGAGAAGTAGGGCATAATATTATACTATTAAGTTCCTCCGATCGCACAAAGGAGGTTGACTATGAGTGGTGCCTTGGGAACGACTCTATTTACATAAGAGAACCCACACAATGAGTGGCCATTGGACAAATAATTGATCAACCATGCGTAGCTTGTAAAGAAGCAAAACACTCAAAGAAAGTGTCGTGATTCTTGAAATGCTTTCCACATAGAAAAATCAAGTAGCTTTACCAGATCTTATTTCTCGCTAAGTTTATTAACTTTTTTCTCTCCTTTTTCATCTATTTGTTCTTATTTAGTTTTTTTTTTTTAATTTGAAGGAAGGGCCAATGGTGTAGGAATATGACAAGATTCTTAAAATAAGCCCGACTATTGGTAAATAGAGTTCCCAATAACACCTACCGTGATGCCCCAAAAGAGAATATAGAAATGATCCAACGATTAATGCACACTTTTATCGCCTATGTACAATTAAAAGTTAAGTGGGGTGCATTATGAATCAAGCTCTGATGAGCTGATATCCCAAATCAGGAATATAGTAACAAATATGATCCATGTGTAACCTCAAACTTATTGGGATTTGGATCAAGCATTTTTTATCATGTAATTCAGTCATACTGAGTAAAATCGGAAAAAAAAAACAGAAATATCACTCCCTACGATACGAACCTTAAAAAAGAAGGCAATTAGACATATTGGAGTACATGTTCCTGGGCCGTTGCACAAGATATGGAATATCAAAAATATATAAATAAGTTGAGTAGGCTCTTAAAAGGAAAAAAGAGTCTGGAGATGCAAAAAAGTTGTGTTGGGAGAGGGGGTTTCCGAGAAAGTAATATGAACTAAGTTTGTCTTTTACCACTTTGAGTCTAATCTTGATCATCAACCAGGACGCATGCGCCAAAGCAATAAATGTCGTCCAGTGGAGGTAACATATGATTGACTAACTTCTCGACTCCGGTGTATCTGCGTTAATTCAGTCCTTCCTACTGCATCTACTCTTGCCTAGAGATTAATAGGTGAACTTGTTAATATACACAATATCAGGAATCAATCAAATCATTAAACTGTGCCTCAATCCAAAACTCAACAGTGAAATACGTATTACCCATATTTTGATTAAATACTTAAATAAAACTGAATTAATCTAAAGCTTCAACGAATATTTGTAACTAAATAATTCCACCAATATAAACTTCCTTAAATATATGTAGGAATCATTTAAAGGAAGCTCAACGGTAAAATACGTACTATCCATATTTTGCGCCTTTTTTCCTATTCAACTACCCAGCCAAGAAACTACCCATCCAAGAGCATTTGGCTTCAGAATACTTTATTCTTTTTATTTTTCTATGGACTGCATAAATCTTCTCTTCCAGTCCAAAGGAGGATAATCTCTTTTGGCAGCTCAATCCTCACAGTAATAATTATGCCAATTTTACCTAAAAATCTCTTCAGGTGATCAAGGGGGCTCCTTTTTTCAGTAGATGAGATTAGGATAAAAGGTATTATCTAAACGCTTCTTTTCTCTGGCTTGCTCTTTCAAATAAAAATTTGGCGAAGAAAACTATCTTGTTACTATAGTGAGCACCTCCAGTGCTATAATGTCAAATGGTAGATAAAACTTTCTAATTATACGATGATAATGCAAAACATATGTCTACATAACACTCCAGGAAAAGCTGATACCCAACTGGGGTTGGACAGTCCTCCAGCTCTTGTCCTTGATAATAAATATCCTACACTCAATCCCCACAAGAATTTAGTTAGTTGAGCTCTAAACATAATATCATTTTACCTAGAACAACTGAAAAAATTCACCTATTTCTCCTTTGCAATGACTATAGATGTCGAATAACAGGTAAACTATCAAATTTTTCGTTTAATCGACACCACGTCATAGGAAAGCTAAAGCTCCATATGAATGTCTCTATTTTTATTTTTGGGTAAGTGCGTCTAAATATCGTAATTTCTATGTACGCCAAGCCTTTGAAAAGAATAGCAATTACATTTCAAGTGCCTCTCCTCCTTTGGCATTTTTATCATCAACTTCCTATACCGAGTGAGGGCCTTTTTTTTACTGTCGACCATCCATTAATGTATTTTTTCACAATGTCAATACTCTAGGGGCCTACACGTTTTTCTGCAATATTACAATTAAATTTTCTTCGCCAAATAGCAAAAGATGCTGAGGAAGCAACAATTAAGTAACAATCAGCGAAAGCAGAGTTATTTTACATTGTAAAATAGGATATCATAGTACAAACAACAACGGACCGTAAATGAAGATATCAACGTATACCAAGCCATATAATTCAAAAGAGTTGTCTATCTAATAAGTTGCTTTAACCAATGGTGCGTATTGGTCAAATACAAATTAACGAATGAACTAACATTAGAGACAGAGTGATTCTGTGTCTGTTAAGTAGTGAGAATTAGACATAAGTAATTATCTTGCAAAGATAAATAATCCCATAGATGTCTTCTGAAGTTTAAGCAAACAATAGTCAGAAAGTGGAAGGGAAATATTATTTTCACCAGTAAAAGTTTATTGTATGACAAAAATTCTTGAATCGATTTTACTATCTAGAACTTCCAAATTACCATCATCTCCATTTTAATTCTTAGTCTTTCTTGTTGTGTTATATATATATTCCGAAAGCATTCAACATATACCTAGAAATTTTCATAATTTGCATCTAAAAATGATAGTAATTAAAAATTTAGGTACTCTTCATCATTAAAGAAGAGCTACAAGGGTATCGAGAATAACATTCTAAGCTAACTAGCAATTCACAAGGCCAGTCTTCTCCTTTATATTTCTGTCAAAGAAGTATGCTTAACACAACCTATATTGAAAATCCTCATTCAACAAATTTTAAAAGAAGTTAGGGAATTGCTTCATAATTATTAAAAAGGATTCAAATCTCATCTCCAATTCCCTTTTGTCCCACTTCTTCCATTTAATATTTGAAACTTGCAATAAGTTTTATCCCTTGAACCACATTCCAATGTGAACTTTTCACAATGTTGAACACTTTTTTAGCATGATGTCGATATTCAAAATATTTTAAAGGATATCAAAATTTGATGTTACTGCTCTGGATATCTTTTACAAACACTCCTACTAATATCACCATTTAGCTTAATATTTTAGACAAAAGTAATCTAAATCTTCAATCCAGTTTGCATAGAACAGATTGAAAAATCTGCGAGCTCATTCTGAATGCATTGAGGATGGCCTGGACAATATCTTTAGGTGCTTGATCATATCAAGGAGCACACTTATAAATGTTGTCTCTTGCCAATGAAGATAGTACAACTCTTGTCTTGTATTGCATAAGCATCCAAATATTGTAGAAGATGCTTATGGAACCCTTGTTGTGAAAGAACAATTTTGTAATTACAACAACAACAATAACAAACCCACTGTAATCCCACAAGTGGGATCTGGTGAGTATAATTACACACACAGAAATATATAGATACCTATAGTCACAAACTCTGTCTCTCTTTCGCTCGTTTATCCTTCTAATTTAGATTAAACACGATGAACAAAAACATATTATGGTTAACTACATAAAATTCTTCCTTGAATGAACAAGTCACTTTCTCGTTCCATAGTCCATACACACATATAGCAGAGATGTTTCAAACATATAATTTTCTTGCAAACAACGAACTCAACCCCATTGAAGATCGGGGGGAACATGTAAACAATTCCATGCGATTGCCAACTAATCACTTATCATCAACTAAATTATACTCCATTAATGGAACATCAAATATTCATATGCTATTTGTCTTCATTGTTTCAGACCCTCATCAATCAATGTTCATGCACCAATTAATTAGTTTTGACAGAAAGCTCCTTCAACCAAAAAAGAAAGACCCAAAAAGCACAAAGTTTAAATTTTGACGAAATAGGGTTATCAAATTGATCGCAAGAACTGACAGGAAAAGCTCATTTTGTAAAGGTAAATCACACGTTTAAAACATTTGAAGGTGTGAGTTAAGATTTCTCGAAACAACAAATTAAAAAAAAATTAGGTCAATCGTAGTTTCTTTCGGGCAATTTCGCAGACACTTCTAATGCAAACCCGTGTTCAAAATATGAGAAGAAAACATTGTTCAGATTAAAACCCAACTGAATCTTAAATCTAAATAATAGTGGTATTCATACCTTTACTGTGTATGAGCCAAATAGCAAAAACTTGGAATAGCTAGTGCACATATGTGCAACGGCAAACTGAAAGACGGAGCAAAGAAGAGGAGGAACATGAAAAATCATCAAAGTTTTGCACAAACAAAACAAAAGAAGTCGATGAGAATAATTTCACATCTTGCTAGGTAACAACGTGTCAAACCTGAAACAACACGTGTCGAACTACAACATTAGTTATTTTGATTAAATTACAATAAACCTTCCTGACCTGCTTTCTAACCGTTTTTTTAACCGGAAGCATGTCTCATTCCCGCTTATTAATAGTAGGAATATAATAGATTTACTCATAATCTTTTTAGTTGCTATAAATAAGGAACAACATACATGTGCTTAATTAGAAAGAAAAAATAAAGTGAAAAATAATAATAAAATGGAAAAAATAAAAGAAAATGAAGAAGACAAAAAAAGGTGAAAAAAATAAAAAATAAGGAAAAAGAGAGAGGGAGGGCCTTAGATCAGGGGTGTTCGTCGGTCGGTACGGTACAATATTTAGTTATTTCAGTTCGGTATTCGGTTTCTTAAATGCTATACCAATACCATACCTAATTACATTCGCTATGGTTCGGCTTTTCTCCTTCCGGTTTCGGTTTATTTGGTTCCATAATTTCGGTTTATTCGACTTGAATATTCACTAGTCCATAGAGCCAAAAACTGTAATATTTTTAATTAAAGTACTCAATGAAAACGTTCTAAACAAACTCACCTGAGTGTTGACAAAAGCTTTGTCCAAAACCATCAAGTATCAACTAAGAGAAAAAAGGTACATAAAAAAATACATTTAATCATTGAAAATATCATGTTACTTGTTTAAAGTTAGTTGTTGAAATTAGAGAATACGACAAGGACTAATCCAACATATGCAACAATAATACAAGAGTAACAGAGTAAGAAACACCCCAAAATCGTTGAAATATTACGTTAAACTGCTTGACAACCTATAGAGTAAGAATTAAAATCTGCATCCTACCTTGCTACTCTATTTTCCTAAAAAAGTACATGAGCTTCACTATCAACCTCAACATGAATGCCAAAGAAAAGTATTGTGTAACTTAGTATGTTAATCAATAATATCTGTAACGTGTAATTTAGTATATATTTCGGTATTATTTTTTTAAATACCAAATATTATACCTAATACTAAATTATTTTAAAAATTTAAATCAAATACCATACCAAATATCAAAATATGAATACTATATACCAAATTTGTTGCCCCCAGAACCTAGCTCAAGTGGCAAAGGGTGGTGGATTTGTGTCTTAGGTCACAGGTTCAAGCCCCCACACCATGCAAAACAAAGCCTGGTATTTAAGTGGAGAAGGGTAGAGGGGCGGACCCATTATCTACCGAGTTTCGAAGGCTACGGTTGGTCCAAAGGATCGGCCCCAGACGGATTTTTCGGTCATCAAAAAAAAAATATACCAAATTCGATTTCGATACGGTAATTCGCACAACCCTATGTTAGGACCCGTTTGGCCATGAGTTTTGCCAAAATAAATTTGGGATTTATTTGGCAAATACATGTTTGGCCATAAATTTTGCCCATATTTTGGCAAAATTCCAAATCCCAAATTTAAAATCCTAAAATCACCTCAATTGCTTATTTTGGGCCAAAACATGACCGTTATATTTTTAATTTTTTTTAAATATTACCCCAATTTTTCATAATTTATAAAAGAGCCCACATTTATTACGACCAACTAAATATTTAATGAATATGCTCCCTTATTAGCTCAATACTTTGTGCATCTTACTTTTGCTTCTGATTTGTAGGCTAAATGGCTTTCTGAACACGTATATGAGTTAACTTTTTCTTCTTAATTAGGAGCCGTAATTCTCTAATGGGATTTCACTGTAATTAATGATTTATATAGTTCATTATAAAAATGATAATTTTGTACCAAACTTATTTATGTTCAGGGTTATGATTTGTGATAATGATACTATTGGGTATTTGTGATAGTTTTTAGAACTTGTAGGTATAAGTCATGTTTCATATTTTTTTAAATAAAAAGTGAAATATATTTTAAAATATTATGTCTAAACACATTTTCATCTTCAAAACAAACTTATGCAAATCAGATTTTTCAAAACAAATTTGAGAATATATAGCCCTAGCTTAGGTAGCATGGGAAGTCAAGATAATAAAATCTGCAAAGGGTTGTAGTATCTTCTTTTCATTAATAATTAATAAAAACGGGTCTTAATATGAAGTCGGGTTCGTCGTCTCTCCAATTACATATCAAGTGATCCAGAAAACAGCAACAGCAGCAGCTCTTCTCTTTCTAATTCCCATTATCTCTCTCTCTCTCTCTAAGCTCGATCTATTTTTGCGCACACACTTTGCGCTTAACCTACGCACCCCACTCACCGCTTTCCTTCGATCTTAAAAAAAATGCACATTCCATCTCAGATCTGATTCAAAATCGATCTCACAATCCATTAAGGGTTTCAGATTCCAATCAAATTTTTTTTACTCACTCTCTGTAGTGTGTGTGCATAGATAAGATGTTGACAAAGTTTGAGACGAAGAGTAATAGAGTGAAAGGTTTGAGTTTTCACAGCAAAAGGCCATGGATCTTAGCCAGTCTACACAGCGGCGTGATCCAGCTGTGGGATTACCGTATGGGAACTCTCATTGATCGATTTGATGAGCACGATGGCCCCGTTCGCGGCGTCCATTTTCATAAATCTCAGCCTCTCTTTGTTTCCGGAGGTTCGATCTTCTTCTCCTTTTTTTGGTATAAGAATTTGTGGTAATGGAGTGTGGATCTATTGATGTATCTGGGTGAGTGTATGTGTGTGATCCATGACTTTACATTTACTTTTGTTTCATTTAAGTGTGATTGGACTGTAGCGGCACATTTGTTTTAAATTAACAGTAGGGACTAAACCAGAATAAAATGATAATTCAGGGAGTAAAACTCTATTTGCATCACAATGTGATGGAACGTGGATCTATTGATGTATGTTGATGACTATATGTGTGATCCATGCTTCTGAATGGGAAAATCAGTTTTATGAGGTTAAATGAGCGAACTTTAATAATACATTGTCAGAACTCGAAGAAAACAGCAAAATAGGGACTAAATTCTATTTATATCAATGTTATGGAGTGTGGATCTACTGATGTGTCTGGATGAGTATGTGTTGTGACCCATGATTTAGAAAGTTACAAGTACTTTTGCTAGTTTATCTTCTAATGATAGTTCTAGTTTGTATTCAATTGGACCACAACCGCACATTTGGTTCAATTGAAGGTTAAACTTGTTAATTTGAAAATAGAAGGTATCAAAACCCGAATTAAAATGATAATTGAGGCACTAAAATGCTATTTGCATCAAAATGTGATGAAATATGGATATACTGGTCTATGTGGTTGAGTATTGGAATTGGATCTACTGGTGTATATGGATGAGTATGTGTGCGGTCAATTACTTGAGAAGGCTGCTTTTGTTATTTTATCTTACCCTTTTATAGAAAAAGGGTCTTTGAATCCTATATAAAAAAAAAAAAATCTTTTGAATAATGATAGTTCCAGTTTGTATGCGTGAGTGGGCCATAATAAAATTTGACATATCTGGTAGATGCTCTAGAGCAAAGAGCTTTAAAAAAGAGATATAAAAAGCATAAGAAACAATTTCTTACCTGGATCAACAAATGACTTAAGATTAGTGCCGCCCTCCTTTTGCAAACCAAATAGAGTGTGGGCCAAAACTGTTAACCCCCACGCAAAGTTATTTACTTTTACTACATCCTCCAATGCATATAAAAAAACTGCCATTACAACATCTTTTTAGGACACGGGGCAGATTACAGTGCATAGGGTGTCGAAGTAGTACACCTTAATAAATAAGTCTAAATTATCGCAAGATTCAGGGACCAAAGTGAAATTTTCATACAAGTCTAAATTTAAAAAAGTATTCACTAAGTTATCATCACCATTCGAGTTACCGGTACTGGTACTCGGTGTAACAAATCTCAGTATTTCTGAACAATTTTTTCGATCTAGCCGACTAGTTTACCCTTAATAGATAGTTTTGCTGACTACTAGTCTAACGTGACTACCTATTAAGGTTAAACTAGTAGTCGGCAGAATTGACAAAATTGTTAGAAATGCTGAAATTTATTACATTGAGTTCAACTAAAAGATTACTCAGATGGTGATGAGAATTTAGTGAGTACTTTTTAAAGTTTAGACTGGTTGTATGAAAATATCTCTTTGGTCCCTGAACCTTGCGATAATTTAGACATATTTATTAAGGCGTACTACCTCTACATCCTAAGTATTATAATCTCCCCCGTATCTTCAAAAGATTGATGTAATGACAGATTTCTTATATGCATTGGAGGATATAAAAAAAATAAATGATTTTGCATGGGGTCAGCAGTTTGAGTCCACTCTCTATTTAGATTGCAAAAGGATGGAGACAGTAATCTTAGTCATTTGCTGGTCTATGTAAGAAATTATTTTTTATGCTTTGTACGTCTCTTTTTTATCTCAATATTTTAACTTTTTTGTTGGTTTTTCTTTAAAGCTCTTTGCTCTAGAGCATCTACCAAATGTGACAAAGGCTTATTTTGCGAAGGATGATCTAGCTTTGTCGATTGAAGCCCCCTTGCTATAGGATTCATCTATCTAATATGACAAAGGCTTATTTGAGAAGCGTGATCGAGCTTATCTTCTGAATGATAGTTCCAATTTGTATATTCAGTTGGACCACAACTGCACATTTGGTTCTATTGAAGGTGAAATGTGTTAATTTGAATAATAGAAGGATTAAAACCTGAATTAAAATAATAATTTAGGGACTAAAATGCTATTTGCATCAAAATGTGATGAAATATGGATATACTGGTCTATGTGTATGAGTATGTGTGTGGTCTATTACTTGAGAAGGTTGCTTTTATTATTTTACCTTAATACTTTTATGGAAAAAGAGTCTCTCCTATATAAATAAGAAAAAGATCTTTTGAATGATAGTTCCAGTTTGTATGCGTGATTGGACCACAATAAAAATAAATTTTCATATCTAGTAGATTCTCTAGAACAAAGAATGGTAAAGAAAAGCCAATAAAAAAGTTAAAACATTGAAACAAAAATGAGACATATAAAGCATAAAAAAACAATTTCTTACCTTGACCAGCAAATGACTAAGATTAATACCTCCCTTCTTTTGCAAACCAAATAGAGAGGGTCCAAACTGATGACCCCCACACAAAATCATTTACTTTTTCTATATCCTGTAACGCATATAAAAAATTTGTCATTACATCTTTTGAGGACACGAGACATATTACAATGCCTAGGATGTAGAGATAGTATGCCCTAATAAATGACAAGGTTCAGACATTTTCATATAACTAATCTAAACTTAAAAAAGTACTCACTAAGTTCTCATCACCATCTGAGTTATTAGGTAGCTGAACTCGGTGTAACAAATCTCGGCATTTTTGAACAATTTTGTTGGTTCCGCCGACCCTGAATAGGTAGTAACCAACAATTTTTTTTTCAGAAATGTCGAGATTTATTACACCGAGTTCAACTATCGGATAACTCAGATGGTGATGAGAACTTAGTGAGTACTTTTTTAAGTTTAGACTGGTTATATGAAAATTTCTCTTTGGTATCTAAACCTTGCGATAATTTAGACCCATTTATTAAGGCGTACTACCTCTACATCCTAGGCACTGTAATCTGCCCCGTGTCCTCAAATGATGCTGTAATGGCAGGTTTTTTATATGCATTGGAGGATATAGAAAAGTAAATGATTTTGCATGGGGGTCAGCAGTTTGAGCCTACTCTCTATTTGGGTTGCAAAAGGAGGGAGGCACAAATCTGAGTCATTTGCTGATCCAGGTAAGTAATTATTTTTTATGCTTTGTACGTCTCTTTTTATTTTAGTCTTTTAATTTTTTTGTTAGTTTTTTTAAAAGCTCTTTGCTCTAGAGCATCTACCAGATATGACAAAGGCTTACTTTGAGGAGGATGATCTAGCTTTGCTGAGTGAAGGCCCCCTTGCTATAGGATTCATTTACCTGATATGACAAAGGCTTATTTTGAGAAGGATGATCTAGCTTATTTTCTGAATGATAGTTCCAGTTTGTATATTCAATTGGACCGCAAACGCACATTTGGTTAAATTGAAGGTTAAATGTGTTAATTTGAATAATAGAAGGAACAAAACCCAAATTAAAATGATAATTCAGGGACCAAAATGCTATTTGCATCAAAATATGATGGAATATGAATATACTGGTCTGTTGGGATGAGTATTGGAATTGGATCTACTGGTGTATGTGGATGAGCATGCGTGTGGTCTATTGCTTGAGAAGGCTGCTTTTATTGTTTTATCTTAGCGCTTTTATAGAAAAAAGGGTCGCTGAATCCTATATAAAAAAGGAAAAAATCTTTTGAATGATAGTTCTAGTTTGTATGCGTGATTGGACCATAATAATAGTTATTTGTTTTATTGAAGTTTAAATGTGCTAAGTTGAAAATACAATGTTTATCCCTTTTCTATTTTTGGTGTAAGCAATAATATTAATACATGGAAGATCTAGAGTCATTTTGTTGACTTTTTAGGATCATTGTAAGTAGGTTAAGGTTTAATACCCTTTTGTTCCACCTTTTGTAACTATGAATGATTGCACTAGCTTTGGTGCAGTTAATATATATACAACAAATGTTACCTTCTCAAAAAAATAGTGCTAAGTTGAATAATACAGGGACCAAAAATGGAATTAAGCAATAATTCAGGGACTAAGTTGCCATTTGTATAACAGTATGACGGAGTGTGGATCTAATAATAATATGGATGTAACGCCCCGACCTCGGGGAGCGCAACTGGAGCTCAACCGAGATACCCCGGTTTAGCAAGTCTGCTAGATGCCTTCTACCCAGCCTTGTCCATTAACAATATAAGAATCAGTACAAGTGATAGACATGAGAAGGGTCAAATGTTCCACATTCTTTTTCCGTTACTCAAAGGATATTCATTTATGATTTCCAAAATATTACAAGTTTATAGATATGATGAAAAACATGTTTGTCAAATACCAACACTTCTAGTTTAATTCCCAACATCAAACACCACCCACAACCTGTTTACGGAGCCTCTAAGTACAACGGAAGAGTAATATGGAAGTGCCGACGACAAGGCCCCGGCTATACATCAAAACACAAAGTACAACATCAAGTGAAATCAGGCGCGGAACAGAGTAGGGCTCACCAAAACCTGCTGAATAAAGAGTAATTGCTAACAAGGACCAAAGCTGCCCGCTGACGAACCACCTGCATGCATCCCGACAAAAGGGACGTTAGTACATATGGAATAGTACTAGTATGAAAACCAAACGCCCCTTCAAGAATTGGAATTACAACATGAATGTGACGAATCATGGAAGCAATAAAAGAGCTTAAATAGCCGTTAAAACCATAGCAAATTCATTAAAAGCTTTCAATAACATTTATAAATTTCAAGTTGGGGATCCTCTGTAGCAACCTCTACACAAAGTGGCCCCGCCGCCTCACCCCAATGTGTGCGGGTGGAGGTGTAATCACAATGCCACAATATGGATTCCCCAAACGAGAATATTTTGTACAAAAGATTTCCTTTCAAATCAAACCCTTTGGCTTTAACAAATATAAGTTCATAAGATTTCAATCATATGAGAAATAAGAATTTGATCACATTGATTTCGTACAAAACTTTCTTCCGAGGGGGAGGGTTATAACATAATTAAGTCAAAATAGAGAATCATTAACACATGAGGGTTCTGACACGTTATGCAATTCGGGGATCAATTTACTAGCTTGAATATCCCACATCAGTAGCGTTTCAAGTTTGAACTACACATGATGGAGCTTTGTAAGAATACAGGAATTCCGATACTAGAAAAAGAGTTTAGCCTTCATACCTTGTTTGAGCTTTCTTTAAGTTACTACAACGTCCCAACACTTTTAGAAATATTAATCTATAGGAAAATAGCGGAAATAGGACAATAATTAGAAGGGTTCTCATTGTGCAACTCTGTTAGGAATCTTGTCACACCTAATACGCAAATCGACTACAAAGCTCTACAATGGTAATCCCTTCCTCCCCCAACCAATTTCAACACGATACTACCCAAAATAGTTCAACAACCTCACATTCTACCACTTATTGGCACATGCATGACCTATCTCCAACTCCACAATCTACTTAGAGACACTAAACAAACTTGCATGAGTGATGTAGGACAAGAACTTACCTGGATAGATGTGGTCTACTGAGTGACTTCCATAATTCTTTAAGATTGGTGCAAGAATGGGTGATTAGAATGCTAGGTCTTCTCCTTCTCTCTCTAAAATACTCTTTACTTTTCTCTAAAAGCATCAGACGTTCGCTTCAAAATGAGCCCCAAAGGTTATTTGTCAAAATGGGGTCGGGTTATAAAAATAGAAAAATGGACCCTCCGAACTCAAGTCTTCGGTCACAGAATGAACCGTAGAACAGATATGCGACCTGCAAAATGGACCGCTAAAGCGATGCCAAAAACTGGGATGGCTTGGACCGGTCTGCGGTCAGGTCTGCGGTCCGCAGACCACTTATACTGCCGCAGAATGGACCGCAGAATGGGCCAACGAAATTCCTCATGCTAACTCTGCGACAGAAGTGCGGACCGGGAAACAGGTATGCGATCGCATAATGGACCGCGAAACAACCTTAAAAATTCAACTATTTTCTGCTCAACTCCACGATGGATATGCGACCCGCGGAATAGATCTGCGGTCACGAAACTGACCGTATAATTGCCTTCTTCTGCCAAAAATTTCGACCAACTCCTCCATGCATTCTTCAACCACAAAAAGTTCGTGCCGCGGCGAGCTCTACAACCTTCGTGCACATTAGTCTACCTCGGCGTCACAAAACCTTAAATTCCTTGGCGTAAACAATGGATGAGGCTTTGTGTGATCTGTGAATTTAGGAAGTACTTTCGCTTTTGTCTTCTGAATGATAGTCTCACTTTGTATGGGTAATTCAAACATAAGAATATAGTTGTTTTAACTGAAGGTGAAATACTTAAATGTGCTATGTTGAATATTGGAGGAACCAAAACCTTAATAGAAGAATATTTAGGGAGTAAAATTCTATTTGCATCGCAGTGTGATGTATTCTACTACAGCAACAACAATCCAGTATAATCCCACTAGTAGGGTCTGGGGAGGGTAGTGTGTATGCAAACCTTACCCCTACCCTGGGGTAGAGAGGCTGTTTCCGATAGACCTTCGGCTCCCTCCCTCTAAGAACTCCCACCTTGCTCTTGGGGTGACTCGAACTCACAACCTCTTGGTTGGAAGTGGAGGGTGCTCACCACTAGAGCAACCCACTCTTGTCCACACAGTGTGATGTATTCTGAATCTGCTAAAGTATGTGGATGAGTATATGTGTGATCCATGAATTTGTGAAGTTACTTTTGTTATTCATCTTCTGAATGATAGTTCCAGTTAATATGTGCAACAATGCAAGTGGAACATAATTGAATGTTTGGTTTTATTGAAATTAAATGTGTTAAATTGAATAACATAGGGACAAATGGAATAAAACAATAAATTAGGGACTAAAACCTCTTTTTCCCCTTTTAACTTTTGTTGGTTCTCTATAATTGTTGATGCACTTTGTTAGCTGTGGTTCCCGTTATTTCTCTTTGCCTCCGAAGCTTTGAAGCATGGGTATGATTCTACTCCTGTTTTCGTTCTCTTTTTGATAGTTTATCAAAGATCTGTTGAGTGAGTTTTGATTCGTAGATTAATGTAGTGTGATTTTTTCTCTTTTTTGATAAACACGAAATCCATGAGGCCAGTGGCGCATGGTTCAGAACTCCTTGGATAATGCGCCTGCCCCTCTATCCTTCTCCACTTAAGATATTGCTCATCTGCAGTAGGATTCAAACCCGTGACATGTGCCTAGCCCACACATGCGCTGCACTCTTACCACTAGACCAAGGGGGGTGGGGGGCATATTTCTTCTTTAATTTAGTGTAGTTTCTTCTTTAATTTTGTCCATTATTGAATTTATTATAGAAATCAGGGCATATTGCTAATATTGCATTATCAGAAGTCTCAGTTTTGGTGTCTAAATAACGTACTTTTGGGGACACATATTTGTTAACTTTGCATGATCATGGCAAATATAATGGGTAGTTTCTGTTATGTTATCTGTTTTTTTTAATTTCTAAACTATGAAGGCTGCTTTCCTATAGTCCATTATTGCGACACTTTATTGTCTTGGTTTACTGGTAACATTTCTTAGAGTATATGTTGCTTTACGCATGCATAATGCAAATCGACTAAGAACTGTTTCCTTTTGTGTATTTAAATTCTTGTTTCTGCAGGAGATGATTACAAGATTAAGGTTTGGAACTATAAGCTGCATCGCTGCCTGTTTACCCTACTAGGACATCTTGATTATATCCGAACTGTTCAATTTCACCATGAATATCCCTGGATTGTTAGTGCAAGTGACGACCAGACCATCCGGATATGGAACTGGCAGTCTCGTACTTGTATATCCGTCTTGACTGGCCACAATCATTATGTAATGTGCGCCTCATTTCATCACAAAGAGGACTTGGTTGTCTCTGCTTCTTTGGATCAGACTGTTCGTGTCTGGGATATTGGTGCTCTAAGAAAGAAAACCGTTTCTCCTGCTGATGATATCTTGCGGTTAAGTCAGATGAATACTGATTTCTTTGGTGGAGTGGATGCTGTGGTGAAGTATGTCTTGGAGGGTCATGATAGAGGGGTTAACTGGGCATCGTTTCATCCTACACTCCCCCTTATAGTTTCTGGTGCAGATGATCGCCAAGTGAAAATTTGGCGCATGAATGGTATGCTCCTGAAATTCTTGATGTACTTGATTGCCATCTTTACTTTGCTTTATTCCACATTCAGTTTTCGTGTCCTGTCAAACGATACTTTGCAAAATTCATGCTATTTGCATATTTTCAGTTATACATCAGTCTAGCTGCAAGACAGGCTTTTGTGCTGTTCATTTGTCCCTTAGAAGTAGGAGTATGTTATATGTCTTCCTTTCAGCTTATATTCAGAAATCATCCATTAGGATCTCCTAATCACTGGAAATTGGTGGTTATCTTGAAAATCTGAGATGGTGATATCACTACTATAGTATATAAATGCTGTTACCTGCATCTTTCTATAC